>VOPJ01013889.1:0-19786 GCA_014673585.1 Semibalanus balanoides
TGTAGGCGGGTTGGGTCCCTCACACAGCTGGCCCGACACCAACACGACGTCTAGTACAGACCTAGTGTCTCCGTGGTGCAACACGTAAACACGTGGTGCAAACAAAGTTGGTGGCAATTGCCGATAATGTGCGCTGCAATCGTCGAACCATTTTCCAACCTGCTATTAAATTATGAACAGACCAAGGGACTTTGATTAACTAGTTGAAGCAGGACGATGCATACCGGTCATCAGCCGAATCATATCGCCTATAATGCAAATGGTTTTCTAAGTCATCATCTTCAACTGATTTCCCATGATGGTGCCAAATGAGTTATGCCTGTTTACCTTTAACTGTTTATTTAGAAACGAACAGAAGACGAAAAAAGACATTTAAGGTCATCAGAGTTCAGAGACCCCTGTTGACCTCTGAAAAGGTCAATCGAGATCGCAATCTCTGCAGAAGCCACAACTGTCACCTAGAAACACCTTTGCATTATGCTCCTGAACAAGAAACACTCGGTAACTGCACATCTGTTTCAAGGAATCGTACTACGGGACGCCAGTCGCAAAACACGACCTTGAGAAACAGGTCAAAGGTCACGGGTCATACGGGTTAGACGTTCGAAAATTTAAGAGTACATATGTGTCAAATTGATGCAAAGTAGGATACTGAAAGTTTCATCGCGATCGTTTAATTTTTACGCGAGTTATTCTGGAAAAACCGAGAGGGTTGCAACCCCCCCCCCTTACACTGGCGAGGATTAATTCAAGTTATTTTGAAACTTAGTGGGTAAAACAGGCAGTGGAACGACCGTAGTTTTTTGGGAAGGTGAGGTCACGTGACCTGACATGAGTTGACTTGAGACGGCGGTGCTGATTAATCAGCTGGCAGTCAGCTAGGCCCAGTATTGCGGTAGCAAACACTTAGCATTTATATCTTTCGTTATATATATGTGTCCGCCCTTGTAGCTCAGTGGGAGAGCGCTGGTCTTCTGACCTATCCCAGCAGTGGCAGCCTGGGTTCGAGTCGCTTCGAGCGCTCGCTATTTTGCTCCTGACTGGATGGCCTGCGGCGGTGCAGCGGTCGC
This sequence comes from Semibalanus balanoides, assembly GCA_014673585.1. NCBI lineage: Eukaryota > Metazoa > Arthropoda > Thecostraca > Balanomorpha > Balanidae > Semibalanus > Semibalanus balanoides. The sequence goes on from VOPJ01013889.1 coordinate 1,071, forward strand.
ACTCAAGGCCAGGCGACGTCAGCGACGGGGCGACCTGTCCAGGTATTTTCGGAGCTGCACGGAGAGGGAGGGATGGGAGGCGGGGGGGGGGGGGCGGCAGGGTGCGGGGTGCCACGTAAAACTTTGCATCTCTAAATTCTGCACGAGCCAACAGGAATTGCGCGATCGGGTGGTGAGGTCAGGACCAGCACAACAAGCTCTGCTTAGCGTGGGTCCTGATCTCAGAAAGCCATCCATGCAAAACATTCGGACTAAATTTATAAAAAAGACACCATAGCGGGAAAATGTTTAATACCTTACCGCTGTTACATTAAGATGATCTGCATGCTATTTTGATTTTTGAATTTGTCAATACGATTCATTTAGATAATGACTTTAAATAGTGATAAAGTGTTTATACAAATATACGGCGATTCAACTGATGCTTTCTACATGATGCAAATCATTTATTGCATGTGCGACATCCATAAATTTAGTTAATCATTTTTTTCTAGTCATGTATACCGCTGCCACGTTATAAGCAAATAAGCCATTGCAAGAATCTGTTCATTGTTGCCTTTTTGGATCACGCAGCAATGCCTGTTTTCCCAGGTGGAGGCATGCTTCGCTGTGTCCATTGCGACTACGCATGTCTGGGACGGGGTCGTCTGGACAAACACTTCAAGAAGGTTCACAGCCATATCGGCAGGGACGGCAGACACAAGTGTGGCACAAGGACACAAGGACGGGGAGCGGCGCGGGGACGGCACGGGGAGCGGCCGTACTGCTGCTCCTCGTGCTCGGCTCGGTTCACTAAACGGTCAAACCTCACCACACATATGATGACTCACACGGGGGAGCGGCCGTACGGCTGCTCCTACTGCCCGGCCCGATTCGTTGCACGGTCGAGCCTCACCAGACACATTCGGACTCATACGGGGGAGCGGCTGCACGGCTGCTCCTCTTGCCCGGCCCGGTTCGTTACACGGACGAACCTCACCACACACATTCGGAGTCATTACGGGGAACAAGGCCGCTACAGAGTTCTGCTTCCTCTCCCTAGACCCGGCCCGGTCGTTTGACAACGTTTCAAAGCTTCTCCTCCACACAACATGAATTGACTCAGCGCGAGAACGGGGGAGCGGCCATACGAGCTGCGTCCTCGCTCCCGGCCCGGTGTCGATGTAAACGGTCCGCGACCTCACCATGACACATTCAGGACTTCACCACGGGAGCGGCCCGTACGGCTGCTCCTCCGCCCGGCCCGGTTCGATTCAAACGTTCAAGCCGTCTACCTACACATGAAGACTCACACGGCGGGAGCCGGCCGTAACGCTGCTCTTCCTGCCCGGGTCCGGTTCTGCTACACTCGGTCGTCACCTCACCCAACCACAATCATTACTCACACGGTGGGAGCGGCCGTACGGTCTGCTTCTCTTCCTGCCTCGGCCCGTTCTCGTTATCACGGTCAATAAAACTCTCACCACCACATCGGACTCTACACAGGGAGCGCCGTACGGCTTGCTCCTCCTGCCCTCGGCCCGGGTTCGTTAGACGTGGGTCGACACCCTCGACCGAAGACACATTGCGTGACTCGATCAACGGGAGCGGGTCCTCGTGTCGGCTGCTCCCTGCTCGGGCCCGTGTTCGCTAACACGGTCGCACCTCACCAGACACACGCTGACTCACACGGGGTAGCGGCCGTACGGCGGTTCCTCCTGCACGGCCCGGTTCGTTAGACGGTCGCATCTCACCAGACACATGATGACTCACACGGGGAGCGGCCGTACAGCTGCTCCTCCTGCCCGGACCGGTTCTCGGAACAGTCGGCCATAAAGCAGCAGGTCATCCGCCACCACACACACGAATACAAACACACGTGTGACTGGTGTGGTAAAGGCTTTATGACTTCCATCATACTTCAGAAGCATGCATTAAAGTGCTCAGCTGTCAACTGAGAACCCAAGAATGTTATACGGATTGGCATATTTAGACACTGGTGGTATTAGGTGTTTATTGCCTGATGTTGCATGACTTAACGTAATGTTTATTATTTGCTCCAACTGTTTGGTCACCAGGTCGGTCAAATAGCTGTTAATGCCCAGTGACTGGTATGTATTGATATACTATTGTGACGCCAGATTGTACGATCAACCTAGCCCCATGTATGTAGTACTGTGGACGCGTGATTAAGAGTGAACTTTCGATAAATTGTTGTTGCTGTTTGAAAATACATGTTAAGCTGGTGAACGCCATTTTTTCACCTCCAATATCGTACTACGCAAAATGATATACATTACCAAGGTACAATACTGACACATATACCGGTTGAGCGGACTGATTAACGATGGAGAAATGTGTAATTTCTTTCATGAAAGCACAATATACATAATGACACCATTGCTTTGTCTCGGTTTAGATATCTGTGTATGGTTTCAGCCAGGTGTACCAAATCCAGTACCGGCCAGGCATGGTTGATGGCTATATGGAGTGTTTTACTGTCGGAGTGTTTCAGGGTATGTAACCCAGCTAGGTCAGGGATGGTCCAGACTGGTGGACAGCCGACTTTTTAGAAACTTTCAGTGTCACATATTGTACACATGAACAGATTGAACTCGCACTGACTGGATGGATGAAACTGAAGGTTAATATTTATTTACTCGTCTCGAACAAAGGAGAACTGACGAGAGAGACAATATCTGCATAAACTGAGCGTAATTGAAACAGTCAGGATCAGGGTTGGCGCAGTTCTGCCCACTGGCCAGTTTTGGTCATTTTTTTGTTGTATTTTCCTCGGTTCGGTTCGCCGGGGGTCGGCCGGGAGGCAGGACGGCGGTCCGGCGTGGCGGGCGGCTACAGACAGACTGCTCCGCCGCGATCCGGCCACAGTCCCGCCGCCGCCCGCCAAACGCCCGCGAAGGAGCCGCCGCCTGATTGGTTAGGGGCCGTGACGTCACGGATGACGTCACCGCCGAAACGCAGTACTGGAGGTGAAGTACCTCCCGGCCATTGACCTATACAAGTCTAGACAGACTTCTTGACTTTTCATAATGTTCCTCGACGGTGCTGTAACGGGGGCAAAAGACCCCTTCCGCGGCAAAACAATCTTTGTTATTTAAAAGTCACCTTTTGGCGGACTTGGAGGGTTTATTTCGATTTACTCTTCTTTGACACATCCTGTTGGGCGCATCAAATTACCCACATTATTGTGCAATCTGACCTGCGGGTCACTCTCAGGGCAGGGTCCCCCGAGGCCTGGGTACGTACCCCACCCCAAAAAGTTCCGCGTTCGTATTGTAACCACTCAGTCACAGTTTTTTGGGTTCCGATCGGTTTCCGTACTTACACAGGACTCTTGACAACAGCCAGTTCAGGTACCTACAATTCGGTCACCTTGGATTTGTGATACCAATGACCTAAGGTCAGTTATAATTATTGACCTCCCCATTCTATTATTATAAATGGAAATATTGAAGTGCTTCCTTTTCTAAGGATACGCATGATATCATCCCAAATCCTTGTGGCGATAAATTGCTATCATAGGCCACAATTCCTTGAAGACCCAAGTGCCAATATTGTCTCACGTGGTCCCTACAGGGTTCAGATCCTAGTCATGCGAGGTCCACCAACATTATTTATCAATAACTCACCTGTAAATCAAGATTAGAGAACGTTAGAAACGTGACAGTAACTGTGTTTTTCTCGGGCGAGACACGTCTGCGAATTGTGCAAACATTGACCTTTATTTTAAGGTAAACCACTGTGACCTTTTGTTACCCTGAGGTTCAAATTTTTCGAGTTAACCTTAACCTGGCATCATTTACTGTTATTCAAAGTGCATTGCACGAGACAAACACAAGATGGCGTTAACTTTTTGCCCTATCTGATTAGATTAAGAAAATGTTTATGAAAAAGACAAAAAAAGCAGACTCTACCTTTGATGACCTCTGCTGGGACCTTAACTTATATTGAAACTGCCGTTAAAAATTTGTGGTAAATTCTTGGTGGATTGCATTTTTTAAAGATATTTATTATGGGCGTATTCCGAGTTTGGTCCTGGCTTAATCATAGTGTTTGCGGAATATTCTGGGTCGTTGGCTTTCCTTGGTTTTTTTGTTTTGTAAGGATATTAGTGCTGTGTCGGCTTAATCCAGTCTAGTGTATGTGCAATATCGTTGGTTATGCTCTGCTTCATGTTAAGTAAATTTATGTATGATATGCATTGATGCGTTAGTATGTATGATCTCAACTACTGTATGTACACAGAGCGGGCGCCAAGCAGTGGCGTGCGGGTGACCCCCCCAACACCCACCCCCCCCCCCGCCCCCACCCGCCACCCCCCCACCACACCCACCCCGCCCCCCCCCCACCCCCCCCTTCCCCTTTTTTTATCGAGAAGTTATACAGGTTACGGCCCTATATAATGGGATCGTTTGCATCTTGGAAATAGAATCTGATCTTAAAAAATGGCTCCGTCCCACCCCCAACCTTCGTGCAAGGTGGCAACACTGCCCTATGAAAGTATCAATCATTCCATTTATGACATAGCGTATTCGCGACCGTAAACCGCAGTGAAGACCATTTTAGTGTCAGGTTGAAAGTTATTGGGGAAACGAAACAAATCCACGTATAAATCCAGATTCGCCGAACGGATTTCGTTTTTTATTCATAATGTAACAAAGCAGACGCGATTATGTCTATGGCTTCCTCACGTTCATTGGTGAAAGCGAGTCGAGCAATACTATATTTTATAGTTGTTGCCAATTTCAAGAACAAAATATCTGCTGCCAAAATAAGATAGAAAGCTTGCATTTAAAATGGAGGCTGCGACGAGACAATTTAAAAAACCATTGTGATTATACACTTAACATCGGCCGGCCTCGGTCGTGTAATATATGCTGATGTCACCATGCTATTCTGTTCGCTCAGCTTCAAGAGCATGTCCTGGATTACTTCTAACTTAATAGAGCCCCAGCGTTCAGTGACGTAGACCACGTGGACCATGCCTTAAAACGAGAAAGCGGCTCTTTAACATGTCGGTTAGTAAAATCGATATATTGCCTCCAGCATAATTTCCCTGGCATCGATTACTTATTATTGATTGCAGCTATAATGTGACAAGTTTCAAGTTAGGTGACTATGTACCGTTTTTCTCCCCAGATCGCTCTCAAAGATGACCTTCCGCCTAGTGGGGAATTAATACATACGCTGAACTACATGCCACCTCTCGCCTTATTTGGTGGGCGTAGAGTCGCAGAACGAGAACGGCCGGCCGACCACGGGGGCAATGGCAGTAGCCCGTCTAGTCTTATTTAGGTCAATGCTCCCGGCCGACCCGAACCGAACACTTGTACACGATTAACACGAACATGTACGATGCCATACGCTTTTGACCAAATCCCCCGTTGGGGGAGAGCACAGCTCGAGGTCACCCTACAGCCTCAGGCGGCTGGGTCCGTCCGCCGGGTTAACCCGGGACGGCACGTATCGGTAGCTACACCGNGGGCCCCCTTGAGGTCGTGTCCCCCTTACGAAAATCCTGGTTGCGCGCCTGAGAGGGTCACACGTATTTTAGCACCACATGCTAAGGTCACGACTAAACTAGGGAGGAACTTGAAGAGCATGCTAGTTAAACCAAAGGACAAAAGGGAAAAAGGTTCGAACGCCGGCTTAGTATACCAGTTTTGGAGTGGCAATGTAAGAAGTAATACTTAGGGGAGACAGAAGGACCTTAAAAGACGAGAGAAAAGTGACACCAAGAAGAGCCCATACAGGAACGGTGATGAAAATCCATTCTGGTATTTCTAAACACGTGTTAGAGACAAGGCATGTGATGTTATGGGAAGGAGGTCAAAATTCTAGTTTTTTGGAAACAAATTGGAAAAAACGAAAGATCAAGGCGGGTATTTTTATAGCGAAAGCAAACAGCAATATGCTGCTAAACACAAAACCCGGAGTTCAAATGGACAATGTTTATCGTGTGCTCTAGCTTTTCATCAATGTGCATGGGTGGTATTTCGATATTTTTGGGCGATCCGTCATGGAATGCCCTAGCTGACGACGGACTTGTACAATTCCTTATGGTAGCTTTTTATAGGTGGCGCTGTCGTCAATTGGCTTGTCATGAATATGATATAGGTGTCGCTGTCAGCGTCCGCGAGTAAACTAATGTCGTATTCGCTTCTTCCCCTATCCTACGCAGTCTTGTACATGATTCAAATTTGCATGAATGATTCAATCATGATTCACTGACAAACATGAATGATTCAATCACTCAACATTACCACTGGTGAATGATTCACAGGCTTATGTGAATCAATCATGAATGATTCATTCAATGAATGATTTCAATGAATGATTCATGAATGATTCAATCACAATAATTAGCAATGTGTAAGTGCACATAACAGTGCATATTTTCGGAATGAGGGTGTTTACAGACCAAATGAAGGTGCTGGAAGCATAGATGGGCACTGTTACTTTAAAATGTAACTTCGTTACTGGGCTGGTAAAAAGTGCGATCATGATGCATAAAGTAGGCGCCAGAAAATACCATTTAAAGTTAGCTCCGGGGCCGACAAGGCCATTCTCCACAAGACTCTCTTACTTTTGACACAAAAGTTTTTAACACAACAACTTTTTACCCCTGGACAGGTCGGAGGGGCCCCTGGACAGGTCAGAGGGGCCTCTGGACGGATCATAGGGACCCCTAGCTAGACCGAAAGGGTCCCTGGGCATGTGAAAATGGCCCTAAACATGCCAAATTGGCCCCTAGCCAGCACAGAAGGCCCCTCAGGTCCCGGGGCCACTTTAATTCGGTTACATGTGGTCGGGCGCCACCAAAACCGCTTTTACCAGCCCTGCGTTACTCGTTACTCCGTTACTCCAAAAAAGTAACTCGTTACTCCGTTACATCGTCAAAAAATGTAGCGGAATTTACAGTTACTCCGTACTCCGCAGTTACAGTTACTCCGCCTTAACTATATTGAACTGAGTTAAAATTTGTGTAAATCTTGGTGATTGCATTTTTCAAGAGCTTTCTATGGCGTATTTCCGTTTGGTCCTGGCTATCATAGTTGCCGAGATATTCTGGGGGTTTCTGGTAAAAGGATATTTAGTGCTTGTGTCGCTTATCAGTCAGTGTCATGTGCAATATCGTTGGTATCTCTGCTTATGTTTATAGTATTATGTATGATATGCATTGATGCGTGTATGTAATATCTCAACTACTGTAATGTATCGAAGGGCGTTGGCCTATATCGGGTGCGGGGGGGGGGGCGACCCCAAATTTTCGGGAAGCTAACATTACGCCTATATGGATGTTGCACTGGAAAGAATCGGCCCTTACAAAGATGACCTCGTCCCACCCCAAACCTCGGAAGGTGGCAAAAAACGCCCTTGAAATGTATCAATCTTCCGTTTATGCTGGTATTCGCGACGTAAAACCCCCAAAGACCATTCGTGTCGTTAATTATGTGGAACCGAATCAAATCCACGTATTAACATCCAGACCGCAGACGGATTTTTTATATTCATAATGGACAAAGCAGACGCCATTATGGCTATGGCTTCCTCACGTTCATTGTGTGAGGAGACGAAAGCCTATATTAGAGTGCAATTTCAAGAAAAAATATCTGCCCCAAAAGCATAGAAGCTTGCAGTTAAAATCGGGCTGCGACGAGCAATTTGAAGACCATTGTGTTATGCACTTCCATGGGCCGGCCCTCGGTCAATAAGCTGATGTCAGCATGCTATTCTGTTCGCTCAGCTTCAAGAAAATGCCTTGGATTCCTAACTTTAATCGCCGGAATGAGCCCAGCGTTCAGTGACGTAGACACGGTGGCCCATGCCTTAAAACGGAAAAGCGGCCTTAACAGTCGGCTAGTAAAATAGCTTATATTGTCTGCCAGCCATGATTTCCTCCTGGCACGTTTTACTTATCTTTGATGCAGCTATAGGTGTACAAATTTTCAAGTAGGTGACTTGTACCGTTTTTTACCTAGAGCTCTCAAAGATTGACCTTCCGCCATTGGATTAACATTACGCTGTAACTACATGCCCCTGCTCCGCATGGTGGACTAGTGTCGCGAACGGGAATTTATATATATAATATATTATATATATAGTATATATATATTATATATATAGTAATATATTATATATATATATATATATATATATATATATATATATATATATATATTATATTGAGATGCGTAACTTTATACTTGGCGACTAGGAAATATGATATTGCAGTTTCAACACCTGCTTATTATACAAGCTATTATGCAGAGGAGCAGACCGAGTAATCTGGTCTCTGACCATTGACAAGTGTCTGCTTAGTTTATATTTACCGTCGATCATTAGTTACCTAGTTCATAGGCCGAAGATTAGTCGGATCCACCCTTAACACGATCCTCCAGCAGTGCAGGATACAAAATACACCCGACGCCGATAACCTGGCATGTGACGTTCTCAGAGCCAGACTTGATCTTACGGGCCTTCAAGGTAGCAAGTGTCTTCTCGTTGCGACACTTCTCATCTGCACAAAGATTACGCTAAGATCTGAGCTCGGCTTTAGTGTAACTCATAAACACAATGTATTACAAATATGGACCAGGTTCGAGTTAACGGACATCGTTTTCATCCAGAGGGTTCTGTCTTCATTGCTAGCGTCAACGTCAATAAACCCATCTCGCATACGGAGTCCCTAGCTTCATGCAGCACTCATCAGCTCTCCTATATCCCGACCGCAGGTGCCGTCTTTGGTAACACATAAAACGACGGCAACACTACACTACACACGACCGGCAGCCACAACTCTCCGGACAGGCGCAACAGCAGACTACCAAGCAGCCATCCACCGAACCGCCTGGGCGCGTCTTCCAACCGCAGCACCAGTGCTGCCGCACAGCACCACTGCTACCGCCCACTGCTACCGCATCACCAGTGCTACCGCAGCACCGCTGCTACCGGCCGTCACCGCAGCAGACGCAGCGTCCTCAGAAGGCGGAGCGGAGCCGCCAGGCCAGCCAGGCCCAGCAGATGCACATTGCGGCCGTACCACTGCAGGTTGTACTGGCGATGCTTGCGCTGGTTACGCTCCATGAAGTCGCGGTAGAAGTCGGCCATCTGATCGTCGGTGACGGCCACGTCCGGCCCGAGCCGGGTATGCAGGTGCTCCACGAACTGGCGACGCTCCTGCATGGCACGGTCGTATGGTCATACCGCGTCCGCGGCAAACTGTCATATGGTCATACTGTTATACTGACATACTGGCACGTTACTGACATACCGGTAAACTGACATACTGCTATACTGATATGCTATACTGAGAAGAAGAAGAAAAAAACGTTTTTAAGGGTAAAAAATATTTGGTCGCCCAGCTTCGAAGAGCCGTAGCACCATACTTATACGTTTGGCGGATTTTGCACTATGCTCATTCTCTTGTTCATTCAATTTACTTTCAGAGCATATCGGTTCAATTACTTTCTCGCATTTTATTAAGACGCTGCGTTGGATCTTAGCCGAACCGACCAGAGTAAAAACTGTATTCAAATAGGCCAATTTAGTAACCATTTCTCATAAACCATCCTTCTACAACACTTATCCGGGTTATAAATATCAAAAATTTAACATGAATCGATTGAGCAAAGCCTAAGGAGCAGTGGTGCCATTGGCAATCTTCTGCGAGTTATATTGGTGGTGCAATGGATGGTTTCGTGCTCGTGTGTTGTTGTTGACCTTAACTTGTAAAAGTCCCTTTCGTGTTAAAAACACAGTTTTTACAAAACGCGGTAAATCGACTAGAAAACCAATAGCTATTGTACCTGAATAATGAATATCCTGTCTACATATCCTATTGTTTTTCCTGCCGAATTAACGCCTTTTGCAAAAACTGTGTGTTTTTTAACAAGGCAGTCGCGCGAAGACGAGAAGTGATTAGGGATAAACCTTCACAGGATGAAAAAAACGTTAATGTCTTGCTATTTTCGATTCCAGATTCGACTTCCTCGTGAAAAACTGGCACGGATAGAATGATTTTTTTTTGTAGTGAAACACAAACACAAATTTTGGGCTGGTTTTGGCCGCGAAACCGGCCAAGAATCCGAAACCCTGTCATATCGTTGGCGCCGGCCAATAACAATTTGACAAAACAGCTCGTGCGCGCTGATACAGCAGCCGAACAGTACCGTCTGTCCCCTACTCGCGACGCTTGATAGATATTTTCCGACGAAGATATCAATTTTTAGATACGAAACTTGCACATAATAGAGTTTACAGCGGCAAGAACATGCTGTGCAAAACTTGTACCTATACCTATCTTACCTATAAATGATAATTGATGTGACCATAATTTTATTGTCTTAGGTGTGTCGTTTTACATAACATATTCTGCCATCGGATAGTAGTGGCGATCGTTTTGTCGATATCGAAACAAAAATAAACAAACAAATAAACAAAAAGAAAATAGGTGAAAATTCAACTGAATGGGCTCCAGATGTAAACGTTATCGTATCCAACAATTGAACCAATGGCTTCTTACAGTTTTTTTTTTTACATTCCAAAACAGTAGACATACTTCCTTAAATAAAGAGGGTATGGGAAAATGGGAAGGAGAAGTAGCACAGCAATTTATATACCACTTTCTGAATAACTTACCCGCTTAAATGCCTTGTTATGTTTCTTCCAGTAAGTGTGATTCCATTCCAGAACACTGGCTTGCTGCTCTCTCAGAAGTTGTTCAATGGCTGTCTCATTTGTTGGAATAAACTGTCTGATTGGTCGGATTTTTGAAACAGGGTCAGGTGGACCAACCCAGTCCACTTTAATCTCTTTTGGCAAAAATGGTGACTGTGGCTTCTTATGTTCCTCCATAATTATTTGCAAATCTGCAAATAAAAGTATACCATATAATATGTTTGTTTGTTTATTGGGGTTTTCGGGCGCGCCGACAACTAAGGTCAATTTGCGCCCATCCATATAATATGTAATAATGCATATAATTAATTTGCCAATCATTACCAATACAATAACAATACAATATGAGTATAACAATGAGTATACAACAAATAGTAAAACAATGTAGCAAACACATATTAATCATACTGAATCAATGGAAAAGCAGGTCAAAAGTGTAGTGATAGCATGCAGACATGAGAACGCAAAACAAGTATTTATCAAGTCCAGCTTCATGATAACTGAAGTGTCAATGTCCTCACCACTTTAACGTACTTCAGACAGGTCCCTACTGCAATGGGAGACACCGCTCGAAAGCTTAGAAATCCTACCGCAAGATGTCACTCAAGTTGGTCGTGCCGATTGCGCGGCGGCCTGTACCAGGGATTTGCGTTGTTGACCTTCTTTGGGCCCTTATGGGCCTTCTTTGGGCCCGATCGGTATGACAGGCGCAACGGCACCGTTTCCAATCGGAGTGCGTCGATTGGTGTGAAGGTCCCGAGTCGCTACCTCTGATATATTTTGAGTTTCAGCGTGGCTGTAGTGTTTCCGGATCCTCTTTGAGCTCGCGTGAGCCCTCTTTTCTTTGGGCTCGCGAGGGCCTTCTTTTCTTTGAGGCTCGATCGGCAGAAAGGCGAAACGGCACCCATGCAAGAGCGTAGCTTTCGAATGGTGAAATAATGCAGCATCTAGCTTATGTAGCTGCTGAGTTTCAGCGTGGTAATGAGCCGTGGCAATATATACCCCCGAACACGGTTATCGGCCTGAACGACATGTACGCCGCCTGGTGATAAAAATAACGCGGTGCCTCCCATTGCAATCATACATTTCAAACTTTGACAATATTTAGGACATATACAAAACAATGACATTAAATTCAAATAGGGTTAAATAACTAAGGTTAGCAACGGTTAAGTCACACATACTGTCAATTGTAATACACCTTTTCTTAATGCAAATCGGCATCTGTTCAACTGAACGTGGCATAGTGCATGTCATATCGTCAGGCATCTAAACTGGGATATGATATCATTATGAATTAAAATACCCATTTTGACAGCGACTCTCTCACTCTCATGTTGACTCACTCCTCTGCTTCATGTTATTCGAATGCGGCAGTGACATAGGCAGGGTGGCATTCAATATCGACAATAACATTATCGTTGCGTTGCAATTTTGCCCGTCAACGAAACTGAATGACGCTTGCCAGTCAATAAAACTTGCCTTCTCTAATGAAGCGCTGTCAGCCTCCATTGCATTATATCTGAAACCAGTGGCGACCAGTGTTGACACGGTGCACTGTTACAGCTGAGTTGCCGCGCAGAGCATGCTCGTTACGGGCCGATGTGAGATGCTATATGGTAAAAGTGTGTCTCTGTCGGTTTAAATGAGATATGCCGAATTGAGCTGAACAGATGCCGCCTCGCATTGAGAAAAGGTGTACCATACATTTATTGGTAGCAGTGGGGTATAAGAAGTTTGAGTCATACAGCCACAGGGTAAACAAATGCAAGCATTGACATGTCAAAACAACTGACATTGCATGCTACCTATTCACAGTTAAAAGGATACTGGCAAAACAATGAATTATGAACTCAAATTGCATGACAAGTTGGGTGTTAGGAAGAATCTGCATCATAGTAATTACACCACCACCATTATGTCAGGCTCAGGTATGTCTGCATAGTGAATACTATCACTACATTTTTGACCTGCTTTTCCATTGATTCAGTTTGATCAATATGTGTTTGCTTCATTGCTTTATTGTTTGTCAGGCGCGTCAAGAGCAAGGTTTATTTATTTTGTATGCATGTCTGATCCTATGGTGATTTAAAACCCTATCTACCAAAATGTGTAGATATATAGAGCAATCTATATCATTTTCGTGACCATAAGCTTTACAAAAATGTGATTAAAATGCCTATTGCAGCAGCTCAATGAGTAGTGCTCATTGAGCACTGCTCATTGAGCAGTGCAAAAGTTACCTATACGCAAAATATTGCTTGTAACATGAAGCTACTTACTAACAAAATTGTATTGTGCATACGTTAGACCACATTTATAGTATTGTGTGGAAGTCTGGTTTCCAACATATAAGAAAGATTGCTGGTTGTTAGAAAGGGTTCATAAAAGGGGCGACACAAATTGTAAATTGTCTTTATAGTATGCCTTATGAAGATAGATTGAAGAAATTGGTCAAGTTTTCACTTAAATATATAGAACGCTAAGAGGAGATCTAAATGAAGTCTTCAAATTTGTAAATGGTCAGTATTCTGGATATTTAAAGGGAATGTTTGAGTTCAGTAGGGAAAATCGAGGTAGAGGCCATCAGCATAAACTCGTTATGGAAAAGTAGGGCTAGGCTACGACACTCATTTTTAAGTAGAAGGGTTGTAGGACGTTGAAATAAGCTACCAGGGGATGTCGTTACTGCAGTTACATTTGTCACCTTTAAAATTAGATTAGATACATACTTTACAGAGAAGGAATTAATTCATAAGTGCTCGTGAAATCAGACTTGTTTTGGGTAGGTGGTCTGGAGGGCGAGACTGGTTGGAGGGTATGTGCAACCTCGGATGGGCCCTGGAGGCTCTTTGTTGCACTAATGGGCACACATTGACCCAAAGGTGTCGGCACGCCCTTAAAACCCAATAAACAAACAAACAAACACACTTTGTTGCACTCTTCTTTAATGTATTTATGTCAGCTACATCAAGACATAAAATATCAGTACAAAGAGAGCCGCTCGTGCCCATCTGAGGCTGCACGTCCCCCACCAGTCTCACCGTTTCAAATTGTATTACTCTATAACCTGCCTAAAAGAAGCCTAATCCCACGAGTATTTATGAACTAATCCTTTCTCTGTAAAGTATTTCCCTAACTTAATTGTGAAGGAAGAAAGTGTCACTGCAGCAGGGACATCCCCTGGTAGCTTATTCTAATGTCCTACAACCTGGCTTCTACTGAAAAACGACTGTCATAGCCTAGTCCTAGTTTTCTCCATAGTGAATTTATGCTGATGATCTCTACCTCAATTCCCCCCCCCCCCCATTGAACTCATACATTCCCTATCCAGAATGCTGGCCTTTTACAAATTCAAAGACTTCAATGAGGTCCCCTCTTAGCATTTTATATCTAAATATGTGTGAGAACTGAGAACATACCCAATTTCTTTAACGTATTTTGATAAAGCAAACTATTGTGACAGTTTTTTAATGTTGCCCTTTTTAACTCTTTCTAACAACCAGCAATCTTTCTAATGTGTTGGAGACAGTGACATATTTATAAATCCACCAAGGGGATCAAGGGGCCTGTCTGAGGTGTCTGAGGTCTGAGGTGTGAGGTAAAAAAAGGATCACCAATCCAACTCAAGGGGCGCCAAGCTCCAGCATAAGTCCATGAGCGAAAGGCGTTGTTGAGAGCGAGGGGTAGGCTATGCTAAATTTCCGATGGCGCCCTCCCGGCTACCACACACCTCCAAGAGCGCTCTCCGATGCACCTCTGGAGGGCGCCATCCCACATAGCTCCAAAGGTGAACTCCGATACAACTTTTAAACCACCCTCCCACATACCTCCAAGGGCGCCATCCGATACACAAATAAAGACCCCCTCCCATATACCTTAAAAAACGGCCTACGATACACTTATGAATGAGCCCTCCCACACGCCTCTGAAGGCGCCCTCCAGGCTCTAAGATACACATCTGAGGGCGCCCTCCCACATACCTCCAAAGGCGCCCTCCGATACATCTCCGAAGGCACCCTACCAAATAGCTCCAGAGGCACCCTTTGTGAGACCAGAGCCTCACATTCAGCGAGGAACGGCTTTGTAGGTATGTAGGGAGGGTGGCCTCGGGCCTCGGGGATATGTATCTGATAATGCTTTTAGACGATGTGGGAGGGCGCCTCCAGAGGTGTATCGTATCGATGGGCGCCTCTGGAGGTGTGTGGAAGGGTACCTCAGAAGTGTATTGGAGCACACCTTACATTCAGTGGAACGTGACTCATATTCAGTCGGTACGCGCCTCACATTCAGAAGAATGTAAGACGCATTTCATGAACCGAAGGCGCCCCTTCAAAAGCGCCCTCCGATACACTTCTGAATGAGCCCTTCCACACTCCTCCCTAAAGGCGCCCTCTGATGCTCCTCTGAAGGCGCCCTTCCACATACCCCCGAAGGCGCCCTTCCACATACCCCCGAAGGCGCCCTCCCACATACCCCCGAAGGCACCCTCCAATATATCTCCCAGGGCGCCCTCCCAAATAGCTCCAGAGGTGCCCTATGTGAGACCGGAGACGCCTAAGCCTCACATTTAGCAAAGGGCGTCTTTGGAGGAATGTGGAATGGCGCCTTTAGAGGGACATCAAAGGGCGCTTTAACCCGCGCGGCGCGCACTGCAGAGGAGGGGTGATATCCGCCCTCCTCGTTTTTTTCAGGAGTAGCGCAAAAAGGGCGGTGCGCAGCGCCACCAAATTTCGTGCAGCTGTTTGGGCACACTTTGTAAAAGTTTTGACTTCAGGTCATCTCAGGTCAGGTCACAAGTTCAAGTCAAGTGACATTACATTCAAAAATGTTTGTGTTCGTGCTAAAGCCACAGTCTTTTACTGGACAATTTGAAACTTGCAGTATTTCATATGGTTATCAGTACCTACAATTCGTGTATCTCGGATTTTTTGTATCTGTGACCAAAGGCAAGGTCAATTTCCTGACCTCCCCATTATAAGTTAATGGGAAAAACACAAATACTTCCTATTCAGAGAATTTGCATTGGATCATGCCAATTCTTTCAGAATCATGTTAAGATTCAGAATCATGTTAAGAATCATGTCATGTCAGAATCTGCAAGGTCATCTAAGGTCATTTAATTTAATCAACATTGTATTGCTAATAAATGTTGATAGGCTGAAGATAGAGACGATTAGATGACACCAATATGTTTGTCTCGTTGGGCCACGTCTCCCCATATGCTACATGCCCTACCTGGGTCAACAAATGACCTTGACCTGAGGTCAAATTGATAAGTTGACCTAAACAGGTCACCATTCATATTTTTAAAAGCGCCTTCACAAGACAAACACGATGGCATCAAACAGGCACAGCTATAGGGGGTTATCTATGATAGCTTATAGTGTTTAAAAAATGATAGCAAAACAAATTCAATGAGATGAATAGCTAATAACATGAAACTATCACAAAGTGTTGTGACTCACGCACCTCTGGGACAAATAAAATAAAAACAGCACTGCGAACCAGCTTAAGTAACCTTGAACAAAGCTAGTTCAATTGGCAAGAAGTCAAACATGACCCTGAAGTCAACATTCTCACACCATAGCTACCCTATTTGTGATTACAGGCAATCACAAAACTCATCAACCACTACGTTTTTGTCATTCCTTTTAGTTTGAATGTACCAAACATGGTACCACTTGCCACAGGATTCCCAGTCAATATTTTCACCTCTCTTTATTCCAGGAGGGTTCCACTTCTTGCAGATGCTACAAACCTTCTCTTTAAATACATGATTTTGCTCTCCCTTAAATTTGGTAAGAGGGGCCCTCCAAGAAGTTGACCGAGGGCCCTGAGGTGCCCCCAGCCAGCCTGAGGGATCTCTAAGGCCATAGGCGTAGGAACGTGGGGGTCCGCAGGGGCCATGAACCCTCACTTTTTGTTCATTTTAGTGTGCTAAAATCAGCAATTTCATTGTTTTACAAATTCAAAAGCGCAGCATATTTGCAAAGATGAAAATAGCTCAAATGCAGTGTCCCACAATTTGTCGATTTGAGTGGGAATTGACACCAACTGTTGATAATTTTCCACTCTCATTCTCTTTTATAGGAGCTAATTTTTCACTCCCAAATTGTGATATTGAGTCTGTCATAAATAAATACTTAATGACTATAAGTACATGATTTTAATGGAAACTACTGCTTTTCACATTCAAAAGACTAATGAATATCATACCATTTTCTTCATAATTCTCCACTGTCATGGTATTTTTGGGCTTCAATTTTCCACTCCGAAACCCAAGCCAAAATGGAATCTTGGGGTGCTGCTAAAATGTGCATACAAATATTGCATAGGGGGATTGGGTTCCCCTCAAGACAAGATCGAAGTTTCACTGACCCCCCTCACTTTTTGTCATGTTCCTACGCTTCTGTCTAAGGCTAATAGGAGGCCCTTAACTACCTACACAGAATATATGCATTTATCAGATGTTGAGCTGTTGTTATGGAATGGGGAGCAAAGTCTTATCAGCTGAGTGTGCTCCATTTAATGTGCTGTTTTCTCCTGACTTCATGGAGCAATGACTGCCTTCTTTGGAGATTCTTCATTTGTATTATTACTGGAGCATATATAGAACTTAAACTATCCATTCATCAATAATAATAACAGTTTGACCAAGGTAAAACCTTAGAAAGTAGAACTACTGGTGGTTGGTTTATTAGTCAAATAAAAAAAGTCATCGCTACTCTATTTAATAGAAATTGAAATAATATCACAAAATAATTAAACAAAATTAAACAATGAGCACTGAACACAAGGCAACTTAAATACCACTGAACAGACACTAACTTGACGTCCATGGACAACACTCTCCATGCATTTCGATCACATTTTGATAAATCAAAACAACTACGCAACGAACGTAACTTCCGCGTCATAGTTGAGTTTTTCTGATCGCTTCCAAATCCTATTAAGTATACTGAAATATATACTATTTCGACTAGGCTACAGTATATTGTCTGAAATTAAATTTACCCTTTATAGGTAAAATCAATAGAAATATAAAATAATTATATTACAAATTATTTTTTATTTATAATTGCCACCAATCTAATCATAAAAATAAATCTTGACTATCTCATTTCGGCGCTTTATCTTTACCATTTTTTCCGGTGTCTAGTTTTAGCGGAAGCTGGCCCACCCCCAGATTCATGCTACCATATATAAAAGGAAAACTTTACCACTGTCAACAAATCAATAAATATTCATCAAAAAGGGTTATAAAGGGTATCATTCAAAAGCTCTCATCAAGACAAACGCAACCACACCCTTGAATTTGCCCTAGCTTGCCCACGAAGAGCTCCACACTTAGGGGCGTCGCTACCGGGAGGGGGGGTCCGGGTGCCCCCCCCCTTGGCACTTTTGAGCGGGCGCCGAAGGCGCCCCGCTCAAAACGCTGAAAACGCCCCGCTCCCCCGCTGCTTCTGTTTTGGGTTTTGAAAGGGCGCCGAAGGCACCCTCTTTTTTAGCTAAAAATTGCTCCGCTAGCATGTGAGCACCCCTAAGCCAGTGGCGTATCCAGTAGGTATACGGTCATTCAGAGCATGACCCGGTCTTAATCATCAACTCTAGTAGCGCAATACAAGCTATTTACATATACAAGCACTCCTCCCCCTGCCGTGCATTCTCTTGCAGATATGAGAAACATGGTTATACCTTGCAACCTCAAACAATCCTGTAGTCTATCGCTATTATACCCCTCACTAACCCAGTCTCAGATACGCAACCATGATATCAGGCTTTTCCAAGGGCAACAAACACCTCAAACTCATCAAATTTTAGACCTGATACTTTGGCATTCAGCATCACGCATGTTATATTATATTTTGAGCTTGCTCTACTTCTGAGAGAATTATGATCAACTGGACCCAGGGGCGGATCCAGAAAATCTCCAAGGGGGGGGGGTCATCAGTTACAGTGGTGCCCCTACCTATACCTAAATCTGAAAACTCAACGGATTTGGTCCACTATATTTTGATGGTGCCCCTATTTTA
>VOPJ01013891.1:0-13232 GCA_014673585.1 Semibalanus balanoides
GCGAATATCTGGCAGTAGTGCCAGATATTGAGCAATATCGATCTGCTGCTAGCTTGACGCACGTGGTTTTGTTAGTGTATACCAGGTTGGTAACACAATGCAGCGCTTTAAGGGCTCATGGTTTTGTTTATGTTAAAGGCGTTAATAAATGCCGTCGCTTGTGCCGTGTGGACTGGGACGCGGCACGCACGTTGCTTTTTACCTTGGAGTCTAAATGGGACTACGGAATGAACTGTGGGAAATGGTGTAAGATACACTAACTATTCTCGCAGCAAAGTTGATCACTTTTTTAATTTTATGCAACTGACTCTTGGTCGCCCCGCCCCACACGCACATGCAGTACCTGATATGTGGGAACACGTAGGCCTTTTATTTATCAATGATATCAAATTTATGCATCAATACTATGAATTTGAATGGGTGAGGTCTGGGTCTGGGCTTGGTGTTCATGGGCTTCGGCTGAGCTGGGCTTGGGGTTTGGGCACCCATGATTGTCTCTGCTCCACAGCAGAAGCCAACTATCTTTTAACTCCTGTACAAGTGACTCTCGGGGGGGGGGGCAAGTAGCGATACTCATAACACACCAGGGGCGACAGCGCCGGCCAGTCCACGCCATAAATTATGCAAATAATGACAGGATAATCCATCTTTTGCGTCTTCATAGTTATAAACATCCAATAAATTGATCAAAGAACTGCCAGCCAAGTGTTTCATACTTCTTGGAAACCTTCCCTTTTAAAATATCTGAAACCGCCTCTGCCGTGCAATAGTTATGGTATTTCATCAGCAACAAATAATTTGTACTTGTTGCAATCAAACTGAAAATTTGCAGCCCTTTCATGCTTGATGCAATTAAACAAAGACGTGAAGAACGCATTTCGGTATTTTCGCCAAATGACGCCGAAAAATACTAACAAAATCTGGACTTGGACCCGCCTCTGTTAATAATAAGAACCACTTTTTTCCATCATATGCGAAAATATATTTTAGGAAAAGTCCGAATATTGCATGGGCCTGCTCCTAATGGTTCCGGAGATATCCATAAAAAACGAGGGTGGCTGAAAAAAGACTCCTGTCTCTAATAGGGTTGAACTGGACACGATTTGTGTCATTAAATGGTCTAAATTTTACTAAAATTCCTCATATCGTGAATTCACTAAACTCTGTCTGATTTCCGACCCAGAGTGACGTTGACAAATTGCAGTAAATTTAGTCAAAAATGATGCAGTATGAAAAGTATTATAATAGCCGTTTTCACGATGGCTTATTTTTCGCGAAATGTTTTAAAACATTATAAAATGTTTTAAAATGTTTCAGTGGTAGCCGTCTTCACGATGGGCTAATTTGCGATAAATATTTTACCCTCGCTCGTAAGGACCGGTAGGCGAGGGTTAAAACATTTTTCGACAATTAGTCATCGTGAAAGCGGCTACTACTAAAACATTTTAAAACATTTTAAAATGTTTTAAAACATTTCGCGTAAAATAAACCATCGTGAAAACGGCTAATGTTAAGTATTGCGTGGCATCATGGTTTTCTTGTAAAGAGGAACGAGTGCGTCCATAGACGGATCAAACAGCATCAATGGGAGCGCGACAACCAGCCTGTCTGGTGCATCAATCGGCTGCTGACGTAGCCTGTCTGGTCCATCAATCGGCTGCTGACGTAGCCCTGTCCTGGTCCATCAATCGGCTGCTGACGTAGCCTGTTCTGGTCCATCATCGCCTGCTTGACATAGCCTGTCTGGTCCATCAATCGGCTGCTGACGTAGCCTTGTCTGGTCCATCAAATCGCTGCTGACGTAGTCTTGTCTGGTCCATCAATCGGCTGCTGATGTAGGCCTGTCTGTCCATCAATCGCTGCGACGAAAGCCTGTCTGGTCCATCATCGGGCTGCTGACGTAGCCTGTCTGGTCATCAATCGCTGCTGAGTAGCCTGTCTGGTGCTCAAGTCGCTGCTGACGTAGCCTGTCCGGTGGTATCCAATGGTGCTGACGTAAGCCTGTCTGGTCATCAATCGGCTGCTGACGTAGCCTGTTGACTGGTCCACAATCGCTGCTGCGTAAGCTGTCTGGTCCATCAATCGCTGCTGACGTGCCTGTCTGGTCCAATCATCGGCTGCTGACGAGCCTGTCTGGTCCATCAATTCGGCTGCTTGACGTAGCCCTGTCTGAGTTCCATCAACGATGCTTGAACGTAAGTCTGTCTGGTCGCATCAAATCGGCTGCTGAGTGCCTGTCTGGGGCATCAATGGCTGCTGACTAGCCTGTCCTGGCTCCA
This sequence comes from Semibalanus balanoides, assembly GCA_014673585.1. Classification (NCBI taxonomy): domain Eukaryota; kingdom Metazoa; phylum Arthropoda; class Thecostraca; order Balanomorpha; family Balanidae; genus Semibalanus; species Semibalanus balanoides. The sequence goes on from VOPJ01013891.1 coordinate 2,280, forward strand.
TCATCGGCTCTGACGTAAGCCTGGTCTGGTCCCATCAATCCGGCTGCTGACGTAGCTGCTGGTCCATCAATCGGCTGCTGAGGCGTAGCCTGTTGGTTCCCATCATCGCTGCCTGACGTACGCCAGGGGGGGGTCTTTTTTTCTGGTCATCAATCGCGCTGCTGACGTTGCCTGTCTGGTCCATCAATCGGCTGTGACGTAGCCTGTCTGGTTCCACAAGTCGGCCTGCTGACAGTAGCTGTCTGGTCCATCAATCGGCTGCTGACGTAGCCTGTCTGGTCCATCAATCGGCTGCTGACGTAGCCTGTCTGGTCCATCAATCAGCTGCTGACGTAGCCTGTCTGGTCCATCAATCGGCTGCTGACGTAGCCTGTCTGGTCCATCAATCGGATGCTGACGTAGTCTGTCTGGTCCATCAATCGGCTGCTGACGTAGCCTGTCTGGTCATCAACTCGGCTGCTGACGGTCCGGAATAAGAGCAAGATAAAGTTTCAAAAAGGTCTTATTTTTTTAAATTGAGAGGGTCGAACGGGAGTTTTCAGAGAAAATAATTGAGGACGTTAGAGTAAGAGCTGGGTGTAACTGAGAAACGAAGGATTTATATCGTGATCACTTCTATTTTTCACATCAAATATCATTCATTTTTATGTGGCTTAGTCTTATTGGCATCCGTAGCGTGGCGCGAGCGTTGCTGGACGAGCAAAATTCCGCGCCCGACGCGTAAGTTCTGCATGCTTAGAACTTTGCTACAGAAGCCTTCAAATATCCTGCAGGGAACTAAGATATCTAGAAAGAAACGAAAAATGTAATAGTCTCTTCATTAACAAATGTATCTTAAAATGACACCAAATACAAAGAGAAATACAAAGATTTAAAAATCGATCTTTAGTCTAAGATGTTTTTCAATTTTGTATTATATGAATAGTTATTATCAACACATTGCTGATGACCTCAAATGACCTCAGATGACCTTGCAGAGATCATTGAGCAGCAATTGCATTGGATAAATGCAATATCTGTCGGCGTTTCAAATTTTACTTGAGGTCAATAGTTAAGGTCAATCGTATGGTGGAGGGATCGAAACGAACCCCTCCACCAGGGCGAAAGATAACACACGCTTGGCTGGGGGTCTGCACTAAACACAAACGTCAGGGGTGTGATTTATGCCCCCTCATATTTATAAAACTACGCAAATTAGCAACAAGCGGGAAACGGTGTTAGATAGCTCGAGACAAGTTCGGTCTAATGTTTATCGGTCTTTTTAGTTCAGGAAATTATTGACGTTACCAGAGGTAATCAAAGGTCAAATTTTACAGATTATGACTTCCTTTTAGAGACCCCAAAATATCTTTGTAATTATCCACGGTTCCTGTTTCCGGCGGTGCTGCTGGGGTCAGATTCCGCCTCTCCCTGTAGTTTTTCGCCCGTCGCCTTTAACCCTATTCCCTGCGGGCGGCCAGAATTACGTTAACCTGCGGGGGACAGATTCTGCCCCCCTAAGATCTCGAGAACCGCTAGGCCGATTTTAATGGGACAAACAACTTTCGAGTCGTCGTGACAAAATATTTCTTAATGGTCACCGAAATTGCTTTTTTCTTAAAAAAGAGGGACCAGGGGGCAAAAAATACGAATTTTTGGGGTGTTTTTTGAAAGGTCATTGTGGCAATGTGATTCGACCGATTTTCATGCAAAAAACGTTTTTGAGCTTTCTATGTCATGCTCTTCAATGTGTAAAAGGGACAAGTACACAACCAAACATCAAGAAAGTACCATAGGCGTTACTCATGACTGATCAACTACACTAGGGTGAATGACTTTTTCTAACACAATGATGTGCCTTTCCGTAATGTGGTTGGAGACGTGGGAACGTCACATGTGAGGCTTAATGTTGCTTTGTACTTTATTACAGGATTAATCAAACTTGTTCGCAACGAGGGCTTCACAAGAGATACACGGTAACTAATGGCCTAGGAGGCGCTACCATGTGCGGAACGCCTTTTATTTACTTGCTTAATTTGAAGTTGGGCCTAAATTGACGGAAAATATCGCACTCCCATTATGTATGACTGAAGTTCGCCTCTGCCAAAAGTATGTTTATTAATTAAATCTATGTATTTTTGGCACTGTATAGGCAATCACTTGAGTTTTCGATCGCTTAATTATTCCAACGGGCACTACAAAGGAATGCGGGAAGTAAGTGCGCCATTCACTTCGCAGTTCCGGTAACGAATCGTCCAAAAAACACACTCCGCACCTGGAAAACATCGCCCTCCTGGGAGCTGAATTTTTTCTATATATTTGCACCAGCAATACACTGCGGTTCATTCATATTTATAGGGAAAGTCTGTGCAGTTCAAGACGTATGACGATATGGTTAAGGAAGCGCGTCGGTGAGAGAACTACCGAGGGAGGCAGAGACTCTTCCCGCGCAGGGAAATGAGGGTTAAACTGTATGGATGGCTTTTATCGTTCTTGGAAACTTGTTGTGGAATTCTTTCCCCTCACATAATTAAATTACTGCGTGCTATAAGTCATAAACTGTATACAAACAAAATGGTCCAGCAGTATGGCGAGTGGGCTAAGGACAAGTCTTTTTAGAGGAGGGAGTATATCGAGCCGTTGATACGGCTGCAATACTTCTTTTGTAAATTGTGTCGTGTAGTCAATCGCGTCAGAAACGATATAACTGCTATATTACATCATAACATAACATCTGGAAGAGATTAATTTGTTGAGGTCAGATGGCGCAATCAAAGTACATACATATGAGAAGCTGAACCCTTTCGTCAATAAGGTCAAACTGTTAGGAATTAGTAGAATGATAAAGGTGTTTTACACAATAGGTGCCAACTCACATGTTAAACTGGACCCGCCCTTTGCACATATAATTAAAATTAACCAATATTACAAGAAATAAATGTCCACGATGTGACCGTATATTTCGGTCCGTACCAAATCATTTCACGAAAGGCAAAAATGTGTTATCATAAAATTTCCCCATTTGATATCACCTAAATCTGCCTATGATTTTCCATTTTGGTATCTATCTTTTTAAAATATCGAAGACCAATACATTGGGAGGTCAAAAACGTTTTGTCCATGAAAATCAGTCCAACTACATGTCCGCCATGTCCTATCAATAAACACCCAAAAGTATCATATTTTTCGTCCCTTGGCCCATTTTTTTCAACAAAACATAAATTTCGGGTTGCAAAAAGACATGAAAAAATATTGTCATGAAAAACCGAATGGTGTTCAATCCATCGAAATAAGCCGAGTGGTTCTCGATATCTCTTGGAGGGGGGAGAATTTGCCCCTCCCTGCAGGTTAACGTTTTTTTTCCGCTCGCAGGAAATCAGGTTAAAACTTTCAAGGTGCGTAGGTGCTATGATGATCTACATTTTCTGAAATTGATGTGACCTTAAGTCAATATCTAAATGGTCAAACGAGGTCACGAAGGTCAAATCTGGCAAAATGTCACAAATGTATTTTACCCCTTTGACGTCACAGGTCACCATATATGTGTTTAAAGGTTTGAAGTTGAGTTTGGGGATGAACATTGACATTGGCTACCAAATGACGTTTGAATCGTCCTGATCTGTTTATTGGCTCTGAAGATATCGCTTCGCCGACTTCGATTCTGGCCGCCATATTGGTACTCAAATATATATAACTAGAAGGTACCGAACGATTTATATTTTTTACGTCAAACGATCCATTCTCGTGTTGCCGCAAATTTCGTTAAAAACCCTCCGCCTTGCGCTGCTTTATTTTTGTGATATTTGTGGACAATATTTTGGGGCAAAAAGTGTCCCTTCCCTCCAGCGCGCGTGTTGCCCTCGTCCGTGTAAGGCAAGACCACTGCGTGACCGACAAGAGGGAGATGGTACGACCACACGGCGTTTGACCCCTAATTTAGCTAGATCTTCAATCTTCAATTGAAAAACGAGGATGTTGCTTGTGATGAGAGAAATCCACTGACATCTGGTTTTAAGGTCCTAGGTCATTACATGGCCTCTTAGGTCATGTTGCGATTTCAAAACACGCGACCCGAAACCGTCCCGAAACGTCTCATAAAAAGGTCCACTAGTCCTGTGTCGGCCTCCAGGGAGGAGGTGGCCGCCTCCGCCCCTCCCCCTCCTTGGTTATACATGCCTGTTCAGATTGGAGAAGAGGCAACTGGTTCATGGAAATTTGAGAAGGTAGCTCCTTTGACTAGTTTGATTTTGTTAAAATAGATCAGGTCAAGTTACACTTACTTGCAAGTTGCATGTAGTGATTTTTTCTTCAAAAATGTTTTTTATTGCTTTTTAGGGGAGGCCAAAATGACTGAAATATGCAATATAATAGTACAGAGCATTGACAAACCAAAAACCAAACAGTAAAAATAAAAATTCATTTTCCCCTAGATCTATCCCAGCTCCACGCAGGCTGCCTGCCTCATGCAGTTGTTCACTATTTCCCGGCGCAGTCGCCCGGATCTGCAACGACAGCAGGTGTGGCGGTGCTCGCCGCGCCCGCTGTTTCGCACACCACAGCAGCGAAGTGGCCTGCGCCGGGCGCAGGAGTGCAGGTGGCGCTAGCAGCTGCGGCCACCTACAGGGTGGCGTGGACGCCCGCCCGCAGCGTGCGACAGCGCGCGCTGGAGCGGGGCCTCGGGACTCGCGCCTCGTGTGCTGTTGCGCCCCCGGCGGTACGCAGACAGACGGCTCATTGAGGACACAGGCACGCGGAGGTCGGCACACGTCACACGGGTGTTCTCTGACCCCCGGCAAATGACCACCGTATTCTGATGTGATGCAGAGGAGAGATGTGGTGCCGGTGCTGCAGCGGCGGGAAGTCGCACGGACGGAGCCGCAGCTGACGCCGGGGTCGCCGGTGACACGACCTTGCTGGCGGTGACGGCGGGCGGCTGACGGTCAGCGACCAGCCGCTCCACGAGCTGCGCGAGACGTTCCTCCTGCTGTGAGGTAAGCTCAGCCTGCTGCAGCAGCAGCTGCGTCAGCTTCTCCACGTCACTCATCCCGGCGGGACTGCTGCACTCGAACTCACTATACAACACTCTCCGAACGCGAACACTCACTAAAACTCAAGACTACGACCGCGCCATGTTGTGATGTCTCTGCCCGTCACATCACTCGAGTTCCAGCGGTGGTTATATCATGCTCATCAGCGAGAGCAGCCGTATTAGTTCACAGTACCTACATACGAAAGCAACCCGGCCCAGAGACAGCCTGCGGGCATGGGCGGCGGCCACGGCAGAGGCGGCGCCAGGCATGCGGCAGGTAGGCTGCAGTGGCGGATACTGTGAGGGGGTAAACGAGATCTCCACAGTGACCTGACCTAATCCGACACGAACTTTCGCAAAAAGTGTGGACAGGATCAATGATAAGTTATGCTAAATTCGGCGGTGCTACGAGCCGCCAGTTTTCGTCATCTCGATAAAACCGCAGGGTGGGTGTTAACACGCGCACTGGAGGGGGGCACTTTTGTGCCCCCCACATGTTTTTCGTGAATATATAAAAAAACGGCGCAGGGAGGTAATGTTTGTGCGACATTTACGGCAACACAATAGCGGATCGTTTGACGTAAAAAAAATCGAAATCGTCGGCAAATTTTTTGAGTTTATGGATTTGGCGTAAAAATGGCGGCCGACATTGTAGGTCGGCGAAGCGATATCTTCGGAAGCAAACAGTCAGATCGGGACGATTCAAACACCATTTGTAAGCCAGTGTCGATCTTCATCCCCAAACGGAACTTAAACACATTGCAGTTGACCTTTGTGACGTCACAGAGGTCAAAGCCTCAAAAAGTTTGACATTGGCACGAACTTGACTTCATGAACTCGTTGACCTTGAAGATATTGACCTAAGGTCACCAAAATTTAAGAGAATGTAGAGTCATGCACAGCACCTACCTACCCTGTAAGTTTTGAAACGTTCTGATGCATACTGTCGGAGATTTTACGGGGGGGCACTAAAGTGCGCCCCCTCCAGTGCGTGTTAAGGTTAACATATCCCCTGTCCATGTGCGCGTGTTTAACCCCTCCCGCCAAGTGGGGCGAGGGGTAAACAAATCGGACGGTCTACACCTTTTCTTAATGCAAGGCGGCCATCTGTTAGTTCCAAAAATTCGGCCCCCCCCCCAAATTTTTATAATTTTAAAACGACCAGCATGACATGCTGTTTCACGAGTACATCATCTCACAACGGCGTGACAAGCACTCCCGCGGCACCAAGGGCATTACAAATTGACATGTGCACCGGTGCACTGTCAATGTTTAACGCCCTTTGCCGCGGGAGTGTGTTACGCCGTTGTGAGATGCATACATGTCAAACAGTATGTCATGCTGTCGTTTTCAATGATAAATGCCGAATTGAACTGAACAGATGCCGCCTCGCATTACGAAAATGTATATTAGGCTCCAGTGCGTTCCCCGTCCTTTTATTTACAATTTGACCTAGAAGGTCATAACCTTGAAACCTGAAAGTCTGGCTGACGCTATATTTTTATCAAGCAATCGTTTGCGACCATTTTTAAACAAATCAAACGGTAACTTGAGGCTGCAGCGCGTTCCCCGTCCTTTAACCTGAAATTTGACTTGGAAGGTCATGACCTTGAAACCTGAAAGTCTGGCTGACTGTATTTTTTCCAGGGAATCGTTTGAGATCTTTTTGAAGCAAACCGAACGGTATCTTTATGCTCCAGTGTGTTCCACGTCCTTTGACCTGAAATTTGACCTGTAAGGTCAATCACTATCGCAAAATAAACTTGATTTTTTGAGTCAGCATGGTCTGGTTAACTTTTAATCGAAGTTTGGGGAAATCACAAGTTGACGCTGGAGTTGTGTGATGACGAAGACGCTAACTTTACGGACATAGAAATCACGAACTTTGTAAAGTTATTTAAAAGCCATCATACTGTTATTGATGATAAGGTCAAGCCTATCTGCGGCGGCGACGCTCTTAAACTTAGCAACGTTTAGCAATCGTCATATTTCCCTCTGCATCTACCAGAAGATATGAATCGAACGTTCAATTGGTGGGACGCTGCTATCCTGTCTCTACGCTGATATCCTGTCCCTATACTGATAACTTATCAGTAATCAGCTGTTGTCGCTACTCTGCTATCTCGCGCGGTACAAAAAGCGGTCGCCGACTCAGCAGTCAGTCGCGATACGTGCTGTTCCCTGGCCAGGCGTCACGTCCCGAGTACGCTAAATCAGTAAGTACCCAAAACAATCATCGGCGTGATTTGGTAACGGTAGAGCTAAAAACAATGACATATAAAATGGTCAATTGGTTACTCGTAGTTATGGTGATGAGTCATCATGATTTGCTGCTTTATCATAGATCATATCTTTATGTGATTTGTGAACGAGTAGCAGTCGCGACTCGCGGATGTCGTAAAGACCAAATACCACCAACAGTGACCAAGGCAGGGGCGGATACGGGAGGAGGCAGCCACCTACTGCGCCGGAGGCGCGGAGTGGCCGAGTAAGCAGACCAATTTCCGCCCCGAAGGCCTGGAAATAGACCTGCTTCGGGGTTTGATGTCTGACGTCTGCTGCCCTTAGACCAGGTGCCGCCCTCAGGTCAGGTCCCAGCCTCAAACGAAGCCAGATGCAGCCCTAATCCTAGATGCCGCCCTCAGGTCAGGTCCCAGCCTCAAACGAAGCCAGATGCAGTCCTCATCCCAGATGCCGCCCTCAGGTCAGGTCCCACCCTCAAGCCAGGTCAGATGCCGCCCTCATGCAAGGTGCCGCCTATGGCCATGTGCCGACCCATGGACCCATGCTATGTGCCGCCCCCTGGCCATGTGCCGACCCATGGTTAGGTGCCGCCCTCAGGTCAGATGCAGCCCTAATGTCAGGTGCCGCCCTTAGGTCAAGCACTGCCCTCAAACCAGGTGCCTTCATCAGAGAAGGCACCTGGTTGGCCTTCACCCTATGGCCAGATTCCGCCCTCTGAGGTGCATGCACCCTCAAGCCTGGTGCTGCCCTCAGCTCTCGATGGCACCAATGCTAACGCAAAATGAAGCCATTCGACTTATCGACCGACCAATTGACGGAGTGATGTCTGACAACTCCTCAGCAATTTCTTAGTCCTAAGAAACTAAGGAAACAACTTTGCTTTGGATCATATCAAGGTCATCGGGGTCACTTCATCAAAGTTCCTTTTAAGGTCATTGGACGTTTCAATTGATGCTGAGCTTGTTTTCGTCGACGAAGTGAAAGACACGGCAATCCCTCTGCGATCGTTGATTTCGAACAGATGCGCAAGGTAAAACACGATTGATGTGTTTGTATTCGTAGCGCTCGTTCAAAGTGTTGTCATCGACGGCTGCAACATACGCAGTGGATGAGTATCGTCTAAGAGACCAGCAGGCAATTATTTTTGAACACTTCGCTTTAAAAATCATTCATATGGTAGTCGTATACGCAAAATCACCCACAATGATTTTTCGAGCTTATCCTGACGTATTTTTGACTTCTTCGATTTTGGGATTGTAAATGATAATGCTAACAGTTTAAAGGCAAAAGCTATATCCAAAGGAGTTTCAAGTGTATTCTAAAATGTGTTAATGTAAAAAATGGAGCCTAAGATGACCGTTCGATGGCAGCGATAATGTGCTGAATTATTGACAGCACAGCTGATTTTATACTGCGATAATGTGCTGAATTATTGACAGCACAGCTGATTTTATACTGCGATAATGTGCTGAATTATTGACAGCACAGCTGATTTTATACTGCAAACTCGACTTTTAACTACTTGCAAATCTTCATTTTGCATCATAAGCACCAAACACTGAACATAACCTCCCTCTGGCGTCATTTCCGTTTGAACTGTTATGACGTTCCGTTTAATCCGTCAACATGCACGGAGAGGATGCAGGAGTTGATACTTTGATGGCAATAACGTTTACATGTTACGAGATGTGGCGAATAACAGAGAGAATACAATACAACAATATACTCGTGCTAGCCCGTGATTTTCAAAAGGTGCATAAATATATGTACGATAAAGACTGATGCCATCTATAGTCAAGGTCATTAAACATTGATATTTCGCTGCAGTGCAAAATTAACAAGGAATTAATATTAGAATAGCGGGCTCAAGTGAATCGGAAGCTGGTGCTTGCTTCCCGGACGGAGGGCTACCCGTACCCGTATCAGCTGATGTATAAGCGGCACACTACCACCGTTCTGTCGTAGGTGTCGCAGATACAGACAAAGGCACTTTCAAGTCAATCCCGACCATTCTGACATGTGGGCTATGACGGCATTTAGTGACGTACATTATGACCTTAAGTTAAAACGTTAAAACATGTTAACCCTCGCCTAGTCGGTGTGTGTGTGTGTGGGGGGGGTCATTGTGACCCCCATTATTTTTGTATTCTTCTGGAATAGCAGGCAAATGACGGCACGCACCACCGCCAAATATTTCATAACTGTTTGGACTTAAATTTTCCAAACTTAAAAAAACATTGTCTTCAGGCCGTCTCAGGTCAGGTCACCAGGTCACGTCAAGTGACCTTGCCTTCCAAAATGCTTGTGATAGTGTCAAAGCCATGGTTTTGTCCGAGAGATTTAAAACATGCAGGATTTCATTAGATCATAAGTACCTACAATCGGTTCATCTCGGATTCTTGCATCAGTGACCTAAGGTCAAGTCAATTTGCTGACCTCCCCATTATAAGTGAACGAGAAAATAACAAATGCTTCCCATTCAGACAGAATGTATTGGATCAGGCTGATTCTTTCAGAATCATGTTATTTTAGCTTATTCTGGATGACCAAGGTGCAATTGTTGATAAGAGAACTGTTCAAGTTCATCTGAGGTCATTTGAGGTCATCATCAGTTATTTGTTAATAACTCTTGATATAATAAAGATAGAGACGAGTGGATGACACCACTGTGTTTGTCTTGTCTGGCCGCGTCGCCCATATGCATCATGACCTATCTGAGTCACCAAATGACCTTGATCTGTGGTTACATTATGAAAATGGCCCAACCAGATCACCACGTACATATGTCAAAGCGTCTCGACGAGAAAAAACGTAATAGTGTTGACATAACTGCTCTATCATTTTTAGTTAAAAATATATTCAGGAAATCAAATTGTACCAAAAATGTCATTTTTGACTTTTGATGACCTCTAAAGCCTAAACTATTGACATGAGCTCTTGTTTTAGAAAACCAATCGTGAATATATTTTTAACGAGCTATATATTGCTTTTTCCGTTTGTTCCTAGCTATCATAGTTGTCGATATATTTAGGGGTTGTTCGAAGCGAAGTCCTAAAACTGGAAAACTTGAACGTGATGACCTCTGGCGACCTCTTTATTGACCTGAGCTCAAAATGTTTCTATGACTACGAATGTCCATGTCGAGAGCTTTCGAAAGTTTGTTTTCCTCGTCTTTCTATCCCTTTTAGTTTTCGAGTTAGACTGGGGGTCATTTTGACCCCCCGCCTTGGCGAAGTTGTATCGGAGGCCAACCAGGGCGCGGGTTAATCATGCCACGATAAGTTATCTTCGGTGGTGGCCTGATTTTTTTTATTTTGTTCGTTGGATAAGAGCTGATATGGGAAGCACACTCACGCTTCAAAATACAGGACCACTTCAGTTTCTACTGCACTGAGCAAAACCGATAGAATGATGTGGCGTGTGGCGTTGGATTGGAAACTTAACCTACATGTAAAACAACTATGCGTTAGCTTTGGAGCTACGAGTCGACAAAGTGAAGGTGTACACATTTACAGAATGCACCCACTTAGTTCCCTAGGGCATTTTACTAATTTCCGCATGTGTTGCGTTTTATTTCATAAAGACGCTAAGCAAAACACTCTTGAAAGTACAACTCAGGTGAATATCAAGCATCCCCGAAAACACCCACGCGCAGTCACGGCCACACCCCCGACCCTTACACACAACACACCCGCACCGTC
>VOPJ01013893.1:0-13232 GCA_014673585.1 Semibalanus balanoides
AATATATCAAGATATGGACATTTAAATAGACATTGTCTAAGCTCAGTCCATTAACTTAAACTTAAACTTACATAACGTACGAAGAATGTAGTATGTTTTTATTTCTTTACTATAATCGATCTGTTGCTGTTTCATAATCAGCAGTCTCCTAAGCTCCTTCACAGATATTTTCATCAACTATTGCAAAATTTTGCAAAATCAACTATTGCAAAAAAAATATGATAAGGTCCACCAGATTTGTATGCAATGTGGCCAGCCGTTTTAGGAGTCCAGAGACAGAAGTGCAGCCGGGATATATTTAATGGAGGGGCAACCTGAGTGCCGAGAGACGTGTCCTGGTGAAAAAAGCCGATGCACACCAGCGTAACTACTAACGTTTATGCATAAGAACAATGACCCCCAAAAAGTGAACGCACTGATGCAATTTGATCCTTTTCTAAGTAAGAAAATGAAAAAATGGGTTATAACTTGTCGACAAAAACGTGTGTTAGACAACACAATGCGTCTCCCTTTTAGAAGATACGGTTACACAAAATTGCGAGAGTGGCGCCACTGGTCTTTAGTATTTACACTATGGTAGTACTACTTAAACGTTGTTAAATTAAAAATATGTGATAACCTACATGGGCGGCGCCACCGCGGGGGCAGTAGCCCCAGCTTGCCCCCGCTGTGAAGAAGCAGCGGGGGCAAAACTAAATTTTTGCCCCGCTGGAATTCGGTTACTGGTGAAGGATGGTAATCGTTGAAAATAGTAACAATACCAAGCATTCGCAGCACAATTTTTTCAGTTCCCAATAATTTCCTTCAAATTATGGAAAGCTGTTATTTCATTTTCAGCATAATTAGTTATAATTTGTAATCCACACAAGTGCATAAGATGCTTATTGCGGAGAAATGAAAATAATAAGACCATTATCGTTCCTAAATGAGGTACTGAAAGCGTATTGTGATATTTTTAACCGATAGGGATATTCTTTTTTTGTAACAAATCTGGCTTTTACACGGCTTTTAGTATTACACACTAGTGGTTTGCAAGATGGACTTTTCTGCGCTGTGAGGATAACATTTTTAAGAAAATCATTTTTTGAGTTTTTGGTAAACAAGCTTCAGGATGAACTTTAACATGCAATTTGATGCTAAAAATGTCCTTTAACCAAAAAAATCGCATGCAAAAAATCATCCTGAAGTTTGGTTACCAAAACATCAATAAATGATATCCTTAAAATTGTTATCCACACAGCGCAAAAATCCATCGAGAAAATGGCTAGTTGAACTTATTAAACGACTTACGGCGCAAAATCGCCTATTCATTGCAACGGTAGACAAAACCCAGTTAACAAACGAACAATAATTATGTAGTCCGTAAATGATTACTACATTAAAGGGACACTGCCTCTTTCGGATGATATCGCACAAACATGCTAAAACAAGTCTTAGGGACTCAATATTATTTTTAATCTTACTCTTATGCTCACCAAAGCAGCACGAATACAAAAAACTATAATATATTTCATTTTTCATAATAATGTAAAAACGGTTTACGATTTCCACACACCTCTAGATAATATGGCAGCGATTGAGCGCCAAATTTAGCGCAGTTCAGACATTTCCGTATTTGTAAACAACAATGTGCAGGGAGAACCTAAAAAACAATGTAAACAATCCGATATCAAAAACACTCGATTGGAGAAAAAAACTTCATTAATGCTGGGAAATCAAAATCCCTTCGTAAAAGAAAAAAAATCAAATCGTAACCTAACTTTCCTTCATGCCTATTATTGAATTAAATCAGGCATAATAAGACATTAAATTTTCTTCTGACATTACAAATTTGGAAAGAATGCTTCAGGCAAAATATTGCAATAATTTCCATAGTTGCACAAGGCTGCAATTAATTTATTTTGGTACGTAGTGGTGGTGGACTCGTCAACCTCATTTGCTGGAATAAAGCTGAACTTTGAACGGCGATATTGGGCGACTGGGCGTGAATAATACAAAAAAAGAAAAAAAAACGGACTTCATGGTGCTTATCGAATTCGGCTGTTCTTTAACACATCAAATTTTACTTTGAGTGGACAGTGTCCCTTTAAGTAAATGCTAGAAAGACAAAAATACTTGTGATATTTGATGTTTTACAATGTGTTCTAGTTGCAGTGACGCAAAACAAAAACTTTTTATACAAGGGTGGGCATTTGTATTTTTCCAAGGGTTCAAAGATATAAAAAGCTACGGATACCTACACACAGTAAACGGTAAACACTTTCCAAAATCCGATCCGATTTGAGGAATTGAAGCTTTATCTTAACTTTGGTGATACCTGGCAACCAAGATCATTTTGCCCCCGCTGAATAAAATCCGTGGCGCCGCTCCTGATAACCTATATCACTCTGTCGAATGTTTGCTACTTTTCACCACAACGGCGATGTCGATCTAAGCATTGCTGAATCAACATCTTGTCGCATTATCTTATAAAAACGCCTGGAGTAAATAAAGAGAATGGAAACATGCGTAATTCGTGGAAATATCATGTCATATTTTTTTTGAATAGTTAACTGTGAACTGCACAACAATAGGACATCAGATATATGAATATGTATTACTTAAATGTTTGACTTCTTTTTCAGAAAACGTTTTGAACCTGATGGCGACTACGAAAACGAAAATATTTTAACGGGACGACGACTATGGAAAGCATCATAGCTAGATCGCAAGCTATGGCGCACCGTGGATCAGGGGCGTATACTCGATTGAAGTTGAGTGGCAAAAATTAGAAAATATTTTGATTTAATTGTCAAATTTCTAAAAAGTATTTCTTGACAATTTTGAGTTTAAAAAACGTCTGTTTTTAATCCGAGATAGCTATTTTGTAGAACTCGCCATTTCACGCGTTTTAACGTTTTCTATTTGCAATTTGCTTCAAAACTATATTTTTGCGATTTTTCAACTTTGGCTATTTTCAACAAAAAATGCCATGTAGTGAGTCACTTAAATTGGTTATATCTTATTTATATTCGATGCAACTGCTAACTTTTTCATTGATGACGTAAAATTGATGAACGCAAAGGTATACTAAGTTTCACGTCGATGTCTGCAACGCTTCGGAGGTTATTCAGGAAAAAATAGGAGGGGTTGGATCCGACCCGTCCCCAGGCGATCGTGGGCTATGCCTCGTAATTTTGGACCAGGTATTGAGACTCAAAAGTTGGGGGGGGGCTTTTTCCCCACTCAAAAAGTTGAAGGTGCAGTTTCTCCCCTGCCCCCCCCCCCCGCCTACTACGCCTATGCCGTGGATGCCTTTGTGTTAGATTATTGGATTATGATTCATAATCTAACCAATCGTACCTACTACTTAAGCCTGCAACCACTTTGCTTTGCTCGTTTTATCGGTAACTATTTCTAGAAGAATTTGAAACCGTCAACTTCTTGGAACCGCAACCGCCGCCCACCAGCGGAGACTTAGAAATCGCCGGGGGCTCTAATGTAATTTTGTAATTGAACTCAGTTCTTTCCATGCAACGCATAGGGCTAATGTTAAAATTTGCAAATTCATTGGGGTGCTCGGGCACTCCCCAGGAATAAAAGTTCACACCCCTGCCCCTGCATGCAATTACACAATACATGATATTTCGGAACATAAGACAGGCATACGCTATGCTTCTTTACATGCATCTTAAACATAAGTCCATTCATTATATCAACGAATGTGCCATTTATTTATTTTCAACATAGGGCATACCAAGCCTCCCGTTACGAACAGTTGTTTAGATATTCGTCGCAATATCGTCGTCGCAAAAAGTTATAAAACAGTAGTTTGCACCAGGTATACAATTACACACGGGCATGTATCACTTCCGCTAAACTCGTGCTCAGCTTCGCCTACACGTAGCAACGCAGTGAGAATCAAATAGGTTATTCCTAGCCGCGTAGTTACACTCTGGCGCGCAATAAGCATCCGGAATGACTGTACTTCACGGAATGCCTGACAAGGCCAGACGGAGACGCCTCCCGGCGGAAGTCCATTGAGGCCGGACGATATGAGCTTATAATTAGAAGGCAGCGACTGCAGTCAGCAACAGCACTGCTCAGTGTAATTGTATTTGTATTACGTAAGAACATCCAGTATTTAACCGGTTTTTCGTGCCTTGAGTCATGGGTGACAGGGTAACGGTAACTAGGAAGTGGATTCAGGAACAAACAAGCACACTCCCTTACGTATCTACATGCACTCAGTTTCAACAACAGTAAATTTCCCTCGCATTATGCACCCGCCAGATGCCTTCGGAGACGCCTTTTAAAGGCCCCGATGCGGCTCTCGGCCACTCGGGATGGGAGCCGTAAACGTATGAACCGTTCGGTAGAAGAATCGGCGTCTGCCGTACTCAGTTTGAATGCGGTAGGTTCAGCGTGCCTTGTCCTGTCGTTGAGTCTGTCCGCCGCACGCCTTCGCACCAATCTCCGTACCAGGGAGTGCGTCTGAGTTGTTAGAAATCGCTTCATCAGGTCACCGCGCATGGTAGCTGGGTCGCAGAGAACCATTCAAGCTCCCGCCCACTGGCCTAGCGGGCTGACTTTTAACCTGACCAGGTCACGTCTTAAGCCGCCTGGTGCTTTCCTTAAGACGACTTGAATTTATTTCATTCTTAGATGAAAATATGTTCGCAAAGGAAGACAGAACTCTGCAACTTTGTTGAAATACTTAGAATGGACAGCATAACAAAGATTGTGTGCATCAAAAGGCATATAAACGATTAGGCCGAGGAAAAATAGTCGCCGGCGGGCAAACGAAGTTTTCATTGATCCTATTGGGACCTGGACTGAATGTTACTTGCTCGCATTTTCTGACAATCACGTTTTTCTCCTTACAAAGAAGTGGTGTGTTTTGTGCGAGAGGGATCAGTCTTAACATTATGATTATCTATAAGGTCCTTGCTTTGACCAATACACGAAAATATATTTTTCCCTGCCGTTTAAAAGACACTCTGCATTTTGTCTTATTTCGCGTGAAATGCCTACATGTTTGGCTCGAAACTAGCAATATTTTGATCGCCTCTTCTATCAACACATTGAACCACGCCCTAAGCCCTTGTTCCGCACTTCGCCTCCCATTGGCAAGCAAAACAACTCCTCTCCTCGCCTCACCCCCCCCCCACCTCCCAACTCCAACCTCCCCACCTGCGGTTGCTGGCCGAGACGAGATGCAACGCGATTTGCATTACAAATGCACCTGCTGCAGCTTCCGGCGCTCCCTGACGTCATCACTCTTCCAGGGAGGGAGGGGCCTCGGGCCGCCGCGCTGCTTTGTCGGGCCAGAGACCCACATGCTCGGGTTAACACCCCACCCTCAGATGCCCGGGTCAACACCCTGTCTCGGGCGGACTGAGCAGGCAGAACGCCACGTTTCCGGCGGCGGGCCCGTGTGCCCTCCTTCTTCTCCGGCCGGCCCAGCTGGGCAGGTCGGCGCCCCGGAGCCCGGAATGGTGTTCCGTTCACTGTTCACCGCCCCGAGCCGGCGTGGCTGTGTCGGCTTTGTGCCCTCCCCCCCCGGGCTGTGAATAGCTG
Source organism: Semibalanus balanoides (assembly GCA_014673585.1). Lineage (NCBI taxonomy): Eukaryota > Metazoa > Arthropoda > Thecostraca > Balanomorpha > Balanidae > Semibalanus > Semibalanus balanoides. The sequence continues at coordinate 5,560 of VOPJ01013893.1, forward strand.
CGTATGTCTGCTGCGTGTGACGGACGACAGTCGGCAGTCACGCGGGCACGCCGGTGCTCACATACCGTGCCGAATGTTGGCCGCGTCACCCGGCACGAGGGCCCCACGTGCTCCCGAGGACGCGACGCAGCATCGGCCGACCGTGACGCTGGTGATGACGCGTGACGCAGGCACAGGGTGGGTGTGATACGTGTGGCGGCACGGCAGGAACGGCTACCGTCTGTTCATGGAGGGCGCTGTCGGCACGTGGACGGACGCGGACGCTCCGTCACCGCTGGCTCCGCGCCATACACTACCAGATGTCACAACGGAGCTGGCTCCGTTGTGACATCTGGTACCGCAGTCCGCTGACCGTCACAACGGAGTCAGAACCGCAGTCCTCTGACCGTCACAACGGAGCCAAAACCGTTGTCCTCTGATCGTCACAACGAAGCCAGAACCGCAGTCCTCTGACCGTCCCAACGGAGCCAGAACCGCTGTCCTCTGACCGTCACAACGGAGCCAGAACCGCAGTCCTCTGACCGTCACAACGGAGTCAGAACCGCTGTCCTCTGACCGTCACAACGGAGCCAGAACAGCAGTCCTCTGATCTGATCGTCACAACGGAGCCAGAACCGCAGTCCTCTGATCGTCACAACGGAGCCAGAACCGCAGTCCTCTGACTGTCACAACGGAGTCAGAACCGCTGTCCTCTGACCGTCACAACGGAGCCAGAACAGCAGTTCTCTGATCTGACCGTCACAACGGAATCAGAACCGCTGTCCTCTGACCGTCACAACGGAGCCAGAACCGCAGTCCTCTGATCGTCAAAACGAAGCCAGAACCGCAGTCCTCTGACCGTCACAAAGGAGTCAGAACCGCAGTCCTTTGACCGTCCCAACGGAGCCAGAACCGCAGTCTTCTGATCGTCACAACGAAGCCAGAACCGCAGTCCTCTGACCGTCACAAAGGAGTCAGAATCACAGTCCTCTGACCGTCACAACGGAGTCAGAACCGCAGTCCTCTGACCGTCACAACGGGATGGAAACCACAGCCTTCTGACCGTCACAGCGGGACGGAAACCACAGCCTTCTGACCGTCACAGAAGACGGAAACCACAGCCCTCTGATCGTCACAGCGAGACGGAAACCACAGCCTTCTGACCGTCACAACGGGATGGAAACCACAGCCTTCTGACCGTCACAGAAAGACAGAAACCACAGCCCTCTGATCGTCACAGTGAGACGGAAATCACAGCCCTCTGATCGTCACAGTGAGACGGAAACCACAGCCCTCTGACCGTCACAGTGAGACAGAAACCACAGCCTTCTGACCGTCACAACGGGATGGAAACCACAACCTTCTGACCGTCACAGAAAGACGGAAACCACAGCCTTCTGACCGTCACAGCGGGTCGGAAACCGCAGCCCTCTGACCGTCACAACGCAACCCCCTCCCCAGGATGGAAACCACACCTTCTGACCGTCACAGAAAGACGAAACCACAGCCTCGCCTACAGCGGGTCAGGAAACCGCAGCCTCTGACCGTCACGCGGTCGGAAACCGCAGCCCTCTGACCGTCACAGCGGGTCGGAAACCGCAGCCCTGCTGACCGTCACATCGGCGTCAGAAAAACGCAAAGCCCTCTGACCGTTCACAGCGGGTCGAAACCGGCAGCCCTCTGACGTCACAGCGGTCGGAAAACCGCAGCCCTCTGACCGTCACAGCGGGTCGGGAAACGCAGCCCTCTGACCGTTCACATCGGTCAGAAACCGCAGTTTCTGATTTCGTCACAGCGAGACGGAAATCACGCCCGCTAACTCAAAACACTGTTTGAGAACTTACCATATGGTATCCTTCGAGATTACCCTCCATAGTCTTCAAGGCGATCACTTTGCGCACCTTCCGAGTTGAGAGACCATTAAGTTTGCGTCGAGACCAGAAAAAAGCATACTAAGACAATAAATGGCTCCAACAAGTTAAATGGTATCTCGTGACTATCTAGGGAGCAGAAAAAGTAGTCCCGACCCAGGATCTAACCCGCAGGATATTATTTGCATCAGGCTGTTGAGACGAATAAATGGCGCCTGAAAACGTAAAGGTCTCCTGAAAAAACCTAAATGGTCTCCTGAACCTAAATGGTCCCTGAAAACCGAATATGGTCTTCTTGAAAACAGTAAAAATGTCTTCCTGAGATGGAATATGCCATGAGATTGCATAACCATAGCAATGCATGTGGCGCATGTAATTATGTATTACTAATTCAAAAATTGTCACCAACAGGCACAGTTCCACTAAAGGTTAAAGTCATAAGGTAAAACAACACTACACTGAGAAAATATTCCACGCGTAACCACCTATATTTAAACCACCTGTACACCAACAAACGCACTAACGCACCCCCCATTAAACTGTACATATAGACCACAGGCCCACACACACACCACAACATGCATAGACCCAATCATACACACCATAACACTACGCACGCTTCAATCACACCATGTACACGACATGGGCTCCGCCAAAGGGGGAGGGTCACGGGGACGTTTTCCTACATTATATAATTATTAACATTTACGATTCTATGGAAGTCGTTGCATGGAAAAAAGACGACTTTCGAATGCCGTGTCACCCCAGCTTTCGGATAGCTGGGTGGCGGGCGCCCTTGTCGCATACACAAAACATATTAATTTAATGCATATTTATTGAACACTACGAGTATCTCCAGCACGCGTTCTCATCGTCTTAAATTGTCAACATTCTATTGTCGCAGGTGCGGGTCTCTCAATCCTACAAGTGGATTTGCTATTTCGTCCATCTCCATATTGTATCAAGCTGCGTGCAGCGTGTAGGTTTACCCGATAAAGGCTGGCCTTCTGATAGTACCTAACCGACTTAAGGTCATAATGGTGCTCTGTTAAACCCATGCGTGGAGTCGCACGAAACATAGCAACGTTTGCAGTATCATCATCCTTAATCAAGCATTTTCCTTTGTTTAGTTTCGTCTTTTTCCTTTCCCAATCACAAGCTCTAAAGTAGCTCAGTGGTAAGTAGCGCTTCGTTCATACTGCGAATGTCCCAGGTTCGATTCCTGCCGGTGCACGCCACGTTTTTCTCTGAGAATCGCTTTGTGGTGGTTTCGAGCACATCAGTGCATGGTTTCAGCTTACCTTCTCCCTGAGAGAAGTTACGATGTCGAGACCATAGCGAACCCTGCATGGTCTCCAAACTTGTGGCTCTCTGCAGAGAATAGCTAGTGGGTTCGTAGACCTCTCAGAGAACCATGCATGGTGTCCGTAGGTTTTGAGTGTACGGCTGAGTGTTGGAGAGCCGAGCCCGCCCTCGTGAACTATTGTTCATCCCCATCATCTCGGATATTCCACCGCCTGACTTGGCTTGATGCCTGGACTCAACGTGATTGTATTAGCGTGATACTGGATTATGTTACAGAACAAGACAACCTGAGACCTGGGGCCTGGTAGCAAGACTATTGAACGCAAACGGCAATGATACACATAGGATGTAGATAACTATAGTAACTTCAGTTATCTAAGCATAGTAGTTACTATAAGCTTAAGTAGTTACAATAGTTATCTTTGCTTAGGACTATGGCGCTTATGGGGTGAAACAACAAACCTTAAATTATCTTCAAATATCTATGTGAATAGTCACTGATATTTTGTCCGACTGGAGTAGGATACGTCAGTATCCAGGAAATGCCAGACAAGACCATCCAATCAGCCTATGCCGATGTCAAACAGATCTGTGTTTGCCCTGCGGTTCTGTGTCGACAGATAAGTGGCCTTCCGGCTCTCAGAAATATCAGACATTCTGCATATTATCACCGAGAGCTCTGCAGCGGGCTTCCTTCATACACCTTCAGCACGGCGGTATGTCAGGCTGCTCGGTATTTTGTGTCCGTCTCATGACGGGATATTAGGCCACCACTGGCGGATCAGCCGTCGGTCTTCGGAGGGGCAACTTTTGGGGGCAAAAAGGTAACCTTTTTTCTTCCCAGATTTAGGCCGGTCACTTTTTTGTTATTAGAGCTTATTTTTTTCGGAAAAAAGCAAAAACGCACTACTGCAGCACACAACAGACACCAGTGGTCGATACAGATGGCAGCAACACAACAACAGACACCAGTGTCGATACTGCACACCACAACAGACACCAGTGGCCGATACTCAGACACACAACAACAACACAAGTGGTCATACTGGCAGCACACAAAGACACCAGTTGGTCGAGTAACTGCAGACACAACATGACACCAGTGTCAGATATCAGCACAACACAGACACCAGTGGTCGAATACTGCACACACAAACAGACCACGCCAGTGGTCAGTACTGCAACACACAACAGGACGCCAGGGTCGATACTGACAGCACACACGAGGACACCAGTGGTCGATACTGCCAACACACAACATAACCAGTGGTCGATACGCAAGCCACCAAACAGACCCAACCAGTGACGGGGTGCGATACGGCCAGCACCAACAAACACCAGTGCCGATACATGCAGCAGCACAACAGACACAGTGGCCGATTACGGTGCAGCGAACACAACAGGACGCCAGTGGTCGCATTACTGCAGCAAACACAACAGACGCCAGTGGTCGATACTGCAGGCACACACAAGAAGCCACACGTGGTCGATACTGCGCAACACAAACCACAGACGCCAGGTGGTCGATACTGCAGCACAGAAACAGACACAAGTGGTGGATCTGCAGCACACAAGCGAAAGTCACACAAGTGACCGAACTGCGGCACAACAACAGGACACCATGGTCGATTACTGCACCATCACACAACAAACCGAAGTGTCGATACCTCAGCACACACGAACAGTCACCAAGTACGATATGCAGCCACACAACAGACACCAGGACCGATACTGCAGCACACAACAGACACCAGGTGGATCGATACATGCGCACACAACATGACACCAGTAAGGATCGATACTGCAGAGCACACAAAGACCACCAGTGGTCGAGTACTGCAGCGCACGAGCAAACAGGACACCAGTGGTCGATACTGCAGCACACAACATACCCAGATGGTCGATACTGCGAGCACACAACAAACCAGTGGCGATACTGCAGCAACACAACATACGCCAGTGCGTCGATACTGCAGCAACACAATATACACCAGTAGGTCGAATACTGCAGCACAACAAAAGATAGCACAGTGGTCGATACGCAGCACACAACAGACACCAGGGTGAAACCGGATCACTAGCAGCAAAACAACAGACACCAGTGGTCGATACTCAGCACACAAACATGACACCAGTGAGTCGATACTGCAGCACGACAACAAGACACCAAGTGGTCGATACGTGCAGCACACAACAGACACCAGTGTCGATTGAAGCAGCACACAAGACAAGACACCAGTGGGTCGATACTAGACAACACAACAGTCACCAGTGGTCGATACTCAGCACACAAAGACACCAGTGGATACATACTGCAGACACAGCAACAGACACCAGAAGTATTGCCTTACCTCCTTGTTGTTGGTGGACGGCTCGAAGTCGTACAGATCTGCCGCCTCCTTTTTGGGCCGGATCAGCTGTAACGAGCCGCTGTCGAGCGCCAGCTGCTCCAGCGACAGTGACATCCGGTACCACAGGTTGTGAGACTTGCCAAGATAACGCATGATGCACCTGTCACAGTAACAGACGGGGGCGGGGTCAGCCGACCGAGTAATGCAATAGACAGGCGATATGTAGACTGAGACGAGATGCAGAACCGTTGACTGTACTCTGCCTTAATCAAACAGGGCGATCCCTCAGACGCTTCCTTCACCTTTTTTAGTCAATTTCAGTCAGATAGTCTGCTGCAACAAGAAAGATAATATGCTACGATGGATGCAACATATCACGGATGTAACTGTTCAGCCCAGGTATCGGTATTGGACGCTCCGTCTCGATGTGCAGAGCTGGACGGAAGACTCACGGTTTGAGACTGACTGAGGGCTGACAGGGCAGAAATGGGCGGAACAATCACGGTTTGAGACTGACTAGGAGGGCTGACAGGGCAGAGCTGGGCGGAACACTCACGGTTTGAGACTGACCGAGGGCTGACAGAGTACCAGCGCCTCGACGAACGTGTTGAGAGCCGACGGCGAGCAGTCCTTCTGGATGTTGTGAGCTCCGGAGACGAGGAAAGGCACCAGCTCCGCCGACAGCGACTGTAGCACAGACAGACAGACAACAGTCAACAGTGAGACGTCACCAGCAGCAGCTCCGCAGACACTGAGACTGCAGCACATACTTACTTCACGACCGAGTATAAATATTGCCAGCAAAGAACAAAACTCTCTTGATACATTGTAGGTAAAGAGCAGTACATTTCACTTATACCGTACGTCAGCAACATACAGACAGAGCACAACAAAGGACATATCGATCACGTGGAGCTGCACCACCTGGAGCTGTCAGCCTGAGATTGAAGTGGCCTGATACGGCCCGAGACAGAACCAGTGTCCGGCGGTACGGCCAGAGTACGGCTGGAGTACGGCGGTAAGCTCCCCAGGACCAGTGACGATGGGGCTGCGGTACGTACCTGCTGCTGGCGCTCAGTGAGTGTTTTCCAGACGCGCGGGAAGAAGTCGAGCCAGATGCGTTCTGCCAGCGGCTGATCGCTGTGGCACAGCTGAACAAGAGCGGCCAGGAAGTGTGACGTGCGCACCTCCTTCCCACCCTCCAGGAACTTGGCCTGTAGAGCACACACACACACACACACACAACGGTCATGCGCAAGTCCTGGCCGACAGTCGCCTGAAGGCCAGAGGACAAAATCGCCGCACACTCGGCGGAATGAGGGCTACAAAATACACTTTGATGGAGTTGTACAAATGGCCCAAAAATGTTCGGAAGGTAAAAGCCGTGTCGAAATTAAGACACTAACTTATCGGACGTACATCCGGATACAGTGTCGACAAACCAGAAGAAAGCTATAGATATTAAGCATCAAGAGGATAAGTCAAAACCCAAGTTGTTTTTCTTTCTAAACAGGGTGCTTCATTGATGATGATGCTAATGACTGGGGCTTGGATAATAATTGGGGCGCCGCAACAAGATAGTTAAATGGCGCCCATACAGTGCTTCGTTCACAGCGTAAAAATTGCAAAGTGTATTTAATTAAATTCGTAAATACAAGAGCATGCTCTATTTAATGTCACTTACATTCCAAAATCCAACCCTATCATTTTCGGGACATTATACACGGTGATTGGAAGACAATACCACAAGCCCAGCGGGCCAGCTGGTGTCTTCATTTCAATGTCTCCGCCGCTTACCTGTCTGGCGACGATGACCTGTAGTGGTACGGCCGGCGGAGCGCTCTGTCGAGTGGCCTCCCCCTGCTCGTTCAGCTCCAGCTCATCCTGACCACACACATCAGACACAGGTTAGATCAGTTACACAGACCTGAGCGACAGAGCAGGTAAGAGACAGGGGAGGGGACGATCACAGCAGACGGACTGCTATCAATTCACTAAGTCGCAGCGGGCACAATATTCATGAACATCCTAGAATCGCACGTGTTTAGGCTAGATTTCGATTTTCGTTAGCAGCCACAATCCTCGACGTGTGTCAGTCTCAGACGTGTGTCAGCACAGCTCGACAGAGTATGTCCTCGCAGACTCACACGGTGACACATCTGACACG
>VOPJ01013895.1:0-12837 GCA_014673585.1 Semibalanus balanoides
ACCCCTCCCCCTACGCCGCGCGGGTTAATGCTCGTTCGCATTAACGTCCTTTATATATCCGATGAAATGATATATCCTGCTCTGGAGTAGGAAAAAGTCTGGAAAGGAAAGGAAAGTGTTTGAATTCGTTTGCATGCTTTTATACCCAACGCTGTTTTGCTGAAATGCTACTATTATTTCGATAGCTGAAAACCACTTCCATCCTTCCATCATCTATTAAGTCGCCTCATTTGGCCACTAGGTGAGTTCTATTTGCACGCTGAAATCCTGTCCCCCCTACCATGAACATAGTTCCTGCATCCCTGATTAAAACTATTCGATCTGTGTGATAGGTCACACAGGAACTTATATATTTGTACTTTCCAGTTTCAAAAGTCGGGTCTGAGTTGCCTGGGGTACGCTGACATGTCGGACCCACGCCGTGATTGATCGTAACAAATTTATACATTCATTATACTAAGTGCGCTGCATGTACAGTACATTAAATCACCCTTAGCGCCAATCATGCGCGTGCTAAAATTACTCCAGTATCTATCCCTATAATTACAACGCATCGTTATCACTGCTCTTTGCAACGCCTTATTTCTACCCCGCCCCCGCAAAAATACTCACATCAACAACAACAAACCAACAAAATATGGGCTGATGAATCAAAATCTTTAAATTGCAATGCTAAACCAATTCGTATTTGGTATATTGTAAGTGGAGGAAACTGCAGAGGAAATGAGACCGTGCGCCACATAACCGTGATGTGCTGCATCACCGTGATGACGCCATCACGTTATCGAATAAAGTCATAGTCTGCTTCGATAATCCCCCGACTTTACTGCGGGTCCGCCGCCCGACTCTGTGGCCTCAACTTCTCACAGATTATCCGTAAACTCGCGCGCTATCCGTATTTGTTTCCGTTATCTAGGTGCGTAGTTGGACGAGAGAGGAGCGCCCGTCTCTGGGACTGGCCATCGACTGTCGAGGTCATGAGGGCGCCAATCGCGTCAGGTAGCCAGCCTTGTACCCGGGTCTGCGCGCCGTCTGAAGGGGCTCCCGAGGGGCTTCGTGGCGGTAGTGTGGGCCAGTGTTCGTCACGGGCCCACCAAACCCCAGCCCAGCCCGGGTTCATGAACACCGAGCCCAGGCTCAGCCAATTTTATAATATTGAGGCCCATGCCCGTTCCGGCCAATTCAGATTAAGCAAATCTGTATTTAAAAAAATTCAATATTTATCCTAGCATATTTACTTATGAAGTGGTCTCGGCTGCAGGACTCTTACACTTGTATACTATAAATGTGAAATAATATCACGCACCTGTGCGTTGTTGTGGAAGTAAACTGCTGGCTAGACTATTGTTCAGCTCTGACCTGGCTTGCGCGGCGCGTTCATTACTTTGCCCACGTGATTTCTCAGGACCCGATCGAGGGTCTGCCTGCGCCCAACCCTTTAGAACGAGCTCCGAGCGGGGGTGTCCTCGTATCCGCGAGGAATTCATTTAATTTATTGTGTTTACCTTTTTTATATATACTATGTTCCTCGCAAGAAAAGCCAGTGAACCAGACGTCATTTATGATTATCCGTTATCAAAACAAATAGTGCCTTCCGATTTTTGGTTTTGTATTATTTGTTGACTTAAGTGATATCAAGTAAATGTAGCTCTTTTTATTTGAAGATCTACATTAAACTATAAATTATTTTGAACCGTGGGGTGCGTGCGGTGCGTGCGTTTAATGGTCTGAAGCTTTTTTTGGCGAGGCCCTGGCGGCCGAAACATGGGATGCTTGAGAGGCGAGTTTTCAATCGCCGCGTTGCAAAATCGTCGCACTTAACCTTCAGCGAGATATTCAGTTCTACGGTCCGTAGCTTACCGAACGACCATCAGTGTACGCCGTCGGGCAACAGCTGGGCAAAAACGTTGCGCCATTGGTTTAGAACTATGCTGGACGGACATGCGGAAATCGCCGTATATACAAAGCCAGTCAAATGCACGCCCGGCACGGCCGTTTCCTTGGACCGCTAAGTTCCGACAACCGAGTGTCCCGGCCAGCGGCATTGCGAGCAGCAATGTGTGATAATCCGACTTGGCCCTGGCGTATAGGAAAATGTCTTCCATCGGTACGGAAGCGGCGGTGGGCCACGTCGCCAAAAATGCGTCGGCCACATCTTGAATGATCATTTGCATTTGCAGGTTTTTATTCGGCGCTTCTCAAAGCAACTTGTTGGACATCAGAAAGGCTGAAACAACCGCACTTCATGCAGGAGCCTTATATTACGTCTTACAGAGAATTTAAATATGAGTTACACAAAGCTTGTGTGACTAATATTGGAAGGCGATACAACGTTGAAATATCACATATATTTTTCGACAATTTTTTCTCTTTCAACAAAAACAAACACCGTAAGCACCCAAAACCAGAAAATCGAATTTCTTTGACCGGCCAAAATTTACAAACGGAATTGCGCCGTTTCTTGCTAGACCAATATCCATTACAACAATTATTCCGCTTTCTGGCTAAATAGTTTTAAACTTATTATGAAGACAAACGATAATTGACTGCTAACAGATCGAGCGTCGTCCTAATTGGCCACTTCGCCCACCCCCCCGGAACAATAAGGACCAAAAACAAGCATATTTCATTCCCCGATTTTAAATGCCATGCGCAAATATTTGTTAGATTCAACGAAAAAACAGCTTTCAAAAAGTCAATCTACGTAACAATAAGTGACTTTGGAGGGCGGAAATATGGGTTTATACTGAAAAACGCGACACGCAGAAACCACGCCTTATCAGGAAGCCCCGAAGCATGATGCTGGCGGGACCCGAAGAGCAGCGAGGGACGCTAAGAGTCATGAAGGTCTTCAGATAATGGTGAAGGGCCTTTCAAAACCCATTCGACCGACAATTGTCAGTGTCACGTTATTTGTATTATTGTCAATTATCCAGGTCAAATATGTATGTGTCATCATAGCCGATTGTTGTAGACCGCGGGTTTGTCGGATTTAATACCGCGCGTGAATCAACTGCTCGTGATTTATATTTTGTTTTCTAAAAATATTATTCTCGGAAATTCAAGCAGATGCATCATTCTTGATCTAGCTTCAAAAGTGATAGGTTCATTTGCATTGTATGCTGAAAACGTTAATTTAGAGTAACTATGGACCTTGAAATAACTGAAAATGAGCTATAGACTACCCACAAGTGCAGACGTACGAAAGACATCACAGTTCCTATGCCACTGAGTTATCGCAAGGAAAAAAGGATCAAATGAGATGCTCACTTCAAGAGACCGATCTGCACGCATCCTTGATGATTTTGAAACCGGTTACACCGGGAATGGAACGATCAGGAAAAAATCCAGGGAACCTACACGAGCCCCTTACACCCGTGCCCCGTCCCATTGGAAAACAAAGAACAAACAAACAAAAAAAACACAGTAAACAGTTCTGGTCATCCCACGAAAAGGCGGCTTTTTGTCGTCGGGCTGTTCTCCGAATGCAGACGCTTTATGGTTTTTTCTGTCTATCAACGTCGACTTCCACTCAGAAAGAATTTGAACTGCATGAAACGTGAATGTAAAGCCATTGTATGTCTAAATTTGTACATTGAATAATTACCAAGATGTTAAAAACCTTATTTACGCAAATCACTTGTGGGATGGGATTGAATTTGATATATTAACTAACATATATAACTTTCAAAACAATAGTAAACATCAACAGTATATATTAGTATATATATATATTACGATACCGTATATATGGATTCTATAATTATAATATGAGTGCAAAAGTTGCTGCAATACGAATCACCTCAGCCTCTTACTAAGCAAATTAAATAAGTGATCGATAAAACAATAAGAGACGACAGTTTCACGCCTAGCCCATCTTCAAGTCTTCGGGTAATCTTCAGTAGGTACTTATATTTAATCCATTGAGCAGCATTCTTCCCGAAACTGTCTGGCGTTAATGTCATTATTGGCCCGACAGTTCGAAACTGTCGGGCCAATACGCAACCTAAATCGGGACGTCATTTGATATAATCAGCTGACGGCGTGGCATACTCAGCTGACTGCGTAGTGTTAAAGGCCTTAGAACAAAGTTATAAGTGTTTAATCCCTGTTAAATGCGTTGCAGCTTAGCAATTGAGAAGGGCCACGAAATGGATCAGTATATTTTTTTTATAATTATATTTAAAGAAGGAATATTACATAGCTACAAGTTCTTAAGCCAAACGATTGCTGTATTCAGGTAGACTTATGAGAGTGATATCATAGCACCGTCATAGGATTGGGTCAGCAACATTTCCCTGAAAACCATTAAAGAAAGGAAATTATACGGGTGCGGCTTTTTTGTATTAATTGAGCTTATATTTTAACGTAAATTGCGACTCGAGAAACAACAGTGAAATGAGTTGCGATGCAAGTCAAAGTGAATTACACTGGGCATATGAGTCCATGTTTAAAGACCGCGTAAGGCCTGAAATTTAACACCGTTTGAGGAAATATTTTGTCAATCAGTGGCCCAAAACGTAACGTGGTTTCTTTTTTATTTTGCTAAAATTCGCTTTCTTTTGCCGGAACTAAAGGTCTTATCTTTTTATTATTTAATAAAATTAGAGCAAATGTCTTCTAATAACGTGATTATCTCGCATGAACTAAAAATAAGCCCGTTTTCCGATGAAATGTGAGGGAACATTACGGCCTATGGCCTTTAGCACTACGTCGTCAGCTGAGTATGCCATGCTACTTTTATGACGTCACACTTAGGTTGCGTATAATGTTATTATTCGCCCGACAGTTATTATTTTGAGGGCGATATATATATTTTGAATCGCCCTTCTAAATGGCGGTAATCGCCTAGTGAACGACACGTGCAAGTGACAATAATTCGTATTACAAACGCATGACGGGATGATGGGAGATCTTTTGTAAATGCCTATTTTTTCATGGAGGCTGGGCGACTAGGTCAACCGGTTTTCTATGCACCCGGACGTCGAAGCGAAAAACGGACGACAACTACACTGAGCCCAGACCTTCGCCTACAACGTCCACCCATCGCTAGCACTACGCTGCCCTGCGCCTGCACACACATTGGTATAAGGAGTTTAATTTGACAGTAAAAAACTTAGCTGGCCACAGCCAAACGTAATGTCTGTGGTTTCCATGTATGCCTTTGGATTACATTATTATGTATACAGGAGTGATAGTGGCAGTTGCCACATTATTTACATCACACGCTGATTTGTCATCAAACGATACACGATAAAAAATTATGCTTCATAATCAAGAATGATATTGTTTACGTTGTTACGTTGTTATACTTATGGCCTTGGCAGATGGTGATTGCGGGCGGCGTTGGCGGGCGGCGTTGGCGGGCGGCGTTTGTGGGCGGCGTTTGCTGGCGGCATTGGCGGGCGGCCTTTGTGGGCGGTGTTTGCGGGCGGCATTGGCGGGCGGCCTCTGTGGGCGGCGTTTGCGGGCGGCGTTGGCGGGCTGCGTTTGCGGGTGGCGTTGGTGGGCGGTGTTTGCGGGCGGCGTTTTCGGGCGGCGTTTGTGGGCTGCGTTTGCGGCGGCGTTTGCGGGCGGCGTTTGTGGGCGGCGTTTGCGGCGGTGTTTGCGGGCGGCGTTTGCGGGCCCTACGGGACCGTAGGGCAGGGGTTAAAAAATGTCTCGCAAATTAGTCCATCGTGAAAACGGCTACTACTAAAACATTGTAAAATGCTGTAAAATGTTTTAGTACTAGCCGTGCTGACGATGGACTAATTTGCGAGAAATATTGTAACCCTCGCCCCTACGGTCCCGTAGGGCGAGGGTTAAAACATTTTTTTTGCAAATAAGTCCTTCGTGAAAATGGCTACGACTAAAACATTTTAAAATGTTTTAAAAACATCTTGCGCAAGATAATCCATCGCAAAGTCGGCTATTATAGTTATTGCGAAGACAAAGTTTTGTGCTAATAACTTTGTATTTATATAGGCTAGAGTAACACTTTTGTCATCATCGTGTTTCTCTCGTCACGGCCCATTGAACCATATATATCAGATGACCTAGCTAGGTAAAATTATCAAATTGAGATGATCTGACCTGGGGTCATGTCAAGGTCAAGTTAAATGTTTATATCACTTGATGACAATCGATAACAGAAACAGAATGATAAAAACCCTTCACTCTGCCCCACGTAGAAGATGAGTTACTGTACAAAAACAAATATGACCTGGGGCACATTTGATTTGACCTCAAATAAGTCAGAAAAGAAAATTATATTATGCATTCTCCTGATTAGCTCCGAAATAGTGATAATAATGAAAACTGACGAAATTTGTTAAGTTTGTTTATTGCTGTGCATTTCAATTTTCTCCCATTTATTTATAATGAGGTCACGAAATTGACATGACCTCAGGTCACCGATATAAAACATCCGAGTTTCATGAATTGTTGATACAAATGACAATATCACACAATGTGAGTTTCAACTATTTGGTTAAAGGGAATATAGCACCTTTAACATTAGTTTTTAACTGAGATAGCCAGACTGTCGGGTGTACTGAGAAACTCTAAATCTGAAATTTTTCCTTCCCAAAACGACCTAGTTTGCATGAGTTTGAACGCAAAAAACCGTTGGCATATTGGGTCATTTGGGCATATTACAATTTCGTGACGTTTCGCATAGTCATAATTTTAGTTACTCCCACTTGTGGATTTCCACCCGCACTCGTCTTTTCGCTTTTTGAATCAGTCCGCCCATGTTATAATTTCAGTTAGTCTTGTCGTCCTACCCCTGCCATCCCCACCGAAAGGTATTGACCTGTAAATTGGTGAACTATGAATGCCAATTTTCTTTGTCAATTTTTCATTTGGATTCAATTTGAAAATTAATGCAGGACAATGGTCTTTCAAAAGGCCCAACTGTCTTGACTAGGTAGCTAAGAACCGTGGTAGCTGGGCAATATTCTCCCAATAGAAGCCTTTTCTCAGTACTATATGTATTTCAACTTCACTGCCAAGGCCAATCACTCTGATCATGGACATGTTATCCATAGATATTTTTTACAATTGTGAACCCGATTTCGAATTAAAAATCAACCATAGATACTTCGTGAAGTGAAAAAGTGTTGAGGGTGCCTGGTCAGTGTTCAAGCGATCTATCAATCAAACAAATATGTGTCATCCTCTCTGGGAGTTGACGATGTGCAGGCCCCCAGTTTTCCATTTAAAAACATGATTGGCCATAACGTTGTGGAATTTTCGGCAGTTGGTATTTCATTAAAAATTAATGGCAGAGAGGTCTTCAAAGGGACCCAACTGTTGATGGGGGCCAACTAACGGTAGCTGTTATATTCTCCCAATGAAGCTATGCTCAGTGCTTAACTATATGATATATCCTCACAAATTGCACTCTGGTATTGGGGATCTAGTTTTAAGTAACTTATCATTGTATATTGTTAAATTGTAGTTGAGTTTCCTATTAAAAAATTAATAAAAGATCTTAGAATAGCCCCAGTGCAAACATTTACGCATTTGTACCTAATCGCGCTCCAATATTATTGCGGTCAGGAACCAGCCGAAACGCCAGTTGTTTTACGTTTTTTACGACATCTGCATTCAAGGAACTTTGATTTTTGCCGTGTCGATGCCTCCTATGTGACGTCACAACTCTTTTTTGGTGACGCCAAAATATTGTTATGACTCACATGTAAACATATAATCTATTTTTCAATTACAAACAATTTCATACTTTTATTCGCGAAAAATAGCAGTGATGCCCAGGTACCGGTGATTTAATCAGGGCATTCTTCTCCATCATTCTACATACTTTTCCCAAGGTGCTATATTCCCTTTAACCACTGTGGCTTTGACATATCAAACTTTCAAAAACGTGACTTGACGACGTGACCTTGAAAGTTAAGAGGTCAAAACGTTAAGAGGTAAAATATGTGGGTAATTGATGCACAAGCAGCTGTGCGAAATTTGGCGGCGCTGCGCGCCGCAGTTTTCCGCTACTCCTGAAAAACTTCAGGGGGGATATCAGCCCCCCGTCGGTACGGGGGTTAAAATTGAGGCCTGGCCCAGGCGCAGCCCAGGCCAGAATTACGCAAAAATGCAGACATCCTGATACAATATCTGAAAAATGACTAAGTTTGGGGTTGTAGTTTTCAACGCCGATAAACAACAGATCCCATTATATGCAGATAATTTTTTGGCTCTGAAGATAAAGCAGCTTTGTTTTCCTTTTATTTTTCCCTTAGAGGGTTCGTAATATATGCGCTCCCATAAAACCGACGATTTTCAATAGTGGTGGGCAGCTTCCGTTTGTACCTCGTCATTGTAACGAAGCACATTTTTTAGTAACGGAGTAACGATCTCGTTACTCTTCAAAACAGGTAACGGATCAAGTAACTTTCGTTACTTTAGCATGTAGTCCGTTAATCCGTTACTTTCTTAATTAATGTGTGTTGCGATATTAGGCCGGTGCAAAAAGAACTGGCACCACCAGCGTGAAAAGCAAATAGAAGTAGCATATGCACACCGATCTGTTACCGATCAAACCTCGCTCCTCAGCTTAGGTCATCGGAGGTCAGTGTCCTCGATTGACGTATGTAAGAACATAACCCCAGTGGAACATATTATTATGTACAATTAGATGCTAAATTTGAAATATGCGTCACAAAATGCCCTAGAAACTGCTGCAGGCCAAAAACTATATTAGGTCATCGGAAGACAGCGACCTCGCTTCACCTCTGAAATGGTCAACCAAGGTGATGATATCAGTGGAAACCATATATTTCACCTGTTAACACCTGTTCATATGTTCCTGAACACCAAACACTCGAAAAGTGCCCAAGTTACAAGCATCGATACCATGACGTCAGTACGGGGGCGCCAGTTGCGTGTAACGTGACATTGAAAAATAGATCCTAAGTCACGGGTCATGAGCAGTAGAGGTTTGAATTTTCAGAGCACGTGTCAAATCGTTTTCAAGTATGGTACTTTTCAAGTATGGAACGTTTCATCGCAATCGGTTGATAAATACGAGAGTTAATCCCGAGAATAAAAACAAAAAAACGAGGGGTGGGGATGCATCCACCTCACCTGCAATGGCGAGGGTTAAATTAAACTAGAGAAGTAACGGTCTTAAGTAACTTCCGTGAAGTTTGTCGCAAAGAAACGAAGTAACGAGTCACGGTACTAATCTTCATTAACCCGCGCAGCGTAGGGGGGGGTAAATATTACCCCCCCCCCCTCCCGGATTTCTGCAATAACTTGAAAATTATAACAGATAACGACGTCAAAGATTTAGTACCTTATCCAGCATCAAAATTACGTCTTCCTAAAAAATCATCGAAAATAATTCAGAACCTTGGGAGATAATGACGTTTTGATGACGTCATAACATGCCATTTTGGGTTGAATAACGATAAATGTTTGATGCATCGTAGAAAACATAGCGTTAATGAAAATTGCAAACGCAAAACAGTTGAAGAAAGTAAATTTAATTCTCTACTAAATGGCAACTTCGGATTTCCAAATTTTTTGCTTTTTAACCCCCTAATATCCAAACAGACTATTTTTTTTTTCGGAAAAAAAAATCGAGGTATTAAAACAAAAACGGAATATATAATATTATATATTATATATATATAATTATATTATAATCTATATCTATATATATATAAGAGAAACCCAAGTGTAATAAATACCCAAACCAATTTTCAAAGCAATATCTTCATTTTTCAGTGACTGATTGCTCTCCAAGCATAAGTAGGTAATGACGTCATTTTTCAAAATAAGTTTTTTTGGATTTTTGACCTGATATATACATGGGTGGGTGTCCAAATAAAAAACATACTCTGTAATTTAGCTCGTGCTTTAATATGCACGTGCCAATCTTCCCGAAACTTGTCATGTTTATAGTTTGGAATGTGGCAAATCCGATTAATACATAACTAAGTCCTAAGAGATGTTTTCTGATATTGAAAAGGCGTTTTGGGTGGAAGCTTACATATAAGAAGCCTCCCTAAAAATTTCAAAATATTGAGTTTCAATTTCAACGCATGGCAACCTGCCTAAGTATGTATCGGACAGCTTTGCGTTGCACACATAATTTGAAGACGGCACCTTTCCGTACAAAGTGGTGTCTGTTTCAGCGTTCTATGTCCAAGAGTTTCTGAGCACCGATGTCTATACTGAAAGTGATAATTTGGTTATGTTAATGGTCATTTATTTCCGCGTGACACGCGTTATGGTCTGATCGCCATGTAATACGCCAGGCTAATCTTTTCTCTATCGAAACGTGTTAATCGCATGCCGCTGCGATCCTTCGTTGTCAAGTTATCGGCCGGGATCCACGCAGAGGCTGCTCGTTTTTCGCGATTTCGAATTTTTTGATTCCTTTGTTAAACGGATGGTGCGCGCGCGCATGCGCCAACGGCGCACTGTTAATCGTAGTTGACCCAAAATTGAATACGACTTGTTGAATCATAAGACCCACGAGTCGTGAAAAAATCACGCTCGTAACTTATTAAGTATCTTAATTAAAGCGTTGAAATTGAAACTCAACATTTTGAGAAAAATGGGAGGCTTCTGAAATGTAAGCTTCCATACAAAACGCCTTTTAAATATCAGAAAATATCTCAAAGGACTTATTTTTGTGTTCATCAGTTTTTCCACATTCCAAACTTTGATAAGTTTCGAAAAAATTGGCACGTGCATATTAAAACGCGAGCTAAAATCCAGAGTATGTTTTTTATTTGGACACCCTATTGCAGATATATAATTATATTATATTGTAGATATATAAATGCAATTTTTGTGTTCATGAATAAAAAAATGACCTAGAAACATGCATTGTTTATTCATATTAGTCAGTTTCCAGTTTTGACCCTAGATGACCTGATCTTGACCTTTTATGGGGTCAAGTTTTGTAAAAACGGCTGTTGTATGATTTTAAACGTGTAAAATAACCCCTAAAGAACATGTGTCCACAGACAGTTCTTTGACCGTGCTTACGTGACAGTGACTTTTTGTGACCTGACCATGACCTGACTTTGCAATGCAAATTCAGTTTTACTTAATGCAGGAGATGTATAACAGCCTTGAGAGCTTTTATGGCGATTGATTGTCTAAATCAAAGGAAATATATGAAAGTAGTGAAACCATTAACGTCAATTAACGTCGAATTTCTCATATGAAACCTGACGGTTGACCCTGACATTTGACCTAACTTAAAACAATTCGCGTGTTGCAGTCGATTTGTGTCATTGAGAGCTTTCGATCGCCGCCTTGCGCGTCTCGCTGCGGTTATTGGTTCAGAAGATACGAGGGGGGTAAAATGTACCCCCTACGCCGCGCGTTCAGCTGGAGACCCCTACGCCGTGCGGGTTAACAAAGTTACGAGTAACGGAACTATATTTTTTAGTGACGTTACCCACCGCTGATTTTCAATACCTACCTATAGTTATCTTCGGGAAATGGTTCATGATCTCTGGAAACCAGTGATTGTCATGGATCGGGTGCATCCATGGGTGCCCACTCAATTATTCCGATTGTCTGGGTTGGGTATGCATTTTTTTTTACTTTTCATGGGTACTGGGCGGGCATGGGTATGGCAAATTTTGAGTTATGTCGCTTAGCGTTATTTTTTACTTGACAACCAGATGTTTAACCAGGTAAATATGTTAACCAGTAAAGCGCCGTAGTTGGTGATGAACGAGCAAGCGCGAAGGAAATGTATGGTGAATTTCAACTCAATCGAGCAAGTAGTTTCTGAGATACAAAAAGGGTGCGCACGTGCGCACGTGCAGAGACACCCACACCCTGACTTGTGGAAAGGCAGCGGCTGGGATATCACCAACCACACACCAAATTCGAACACAATCGGTTCAGCCGCTCTTGAGATATGGAATAGGGGTGTGCACTGTGCACATGCGCATGTGCAGAGACACCCTATTATTGACTTGTGGCAAAGCGGCGGCTGAGGGTTCCCTAACCACACGCCAAATTAGAACACAATCGGTTCAGCCATTCCTGAGATATAGAATAGGCGTGTGCACGTGCGTACGTGCAGAGGCAAAGCGGCGGCTAAGGTGTCCCTAGCCACACAGCAAATTCGAACACAATCAGCCCAGCCGTTGCGTAATTTTGCGACAAAACACCTTTTAACACTCCTCACGTGGCACGCACCACGCGCAGTGGTAGTCACCCCCATGAGTCGGCACTAGGCCTGTTTACACCGCACTAAATATATTCCGCGGAAAATTTTCCACGGAATTTCTTTCTACATTTTTGGCCGAAATTGACCTAGATTTTGGGTACCGTTCTTCCGATCTACTTTCTTACGCGTGTCTGCTCGCGTGTCGTGTGATGCGCCAATGCGACGAGATGAAGTTACGGCCGAAATGTAGAAAGAAATTACGTGGAAAATTTTCCGCGGAATATATAAAGTACGGTGTAAACAGGCCTACTGATAAAAAAGGATTGATTAGATGGGGCTACTCAGCAAAGAAGCCCGTTTGTCAATCAGACGTGCGGTTGCAAAGATATAAACTTCTCAAAAGCGTCGCCACGGGTTGGATTGGTCGGGCAGCTCATAATCAGATTTTTCCCATACACCACGTAAAGGCGAGCGAGCGCTTCGCGCTCGCTAGTAATAAATCATATAGGACACTTCAACAATAAAGTATGGCAATTATACGAGAACAAAAAATCATGGTAAGTAATAGTGATGTGAGATTTAAAAAATCCCAAAACATATCCGATCCAAAGTCGGATCCTACAGGGTCTTTCAATAGAAATGTATTTTTTTAATTTGCCTATTTGAGGCATATAAAATGGATTAAAATATATAAA
>VOPJ01013897.1:0-17876 GCA_014673585.1 Semibalanus balanoides
AACAATTTCATTTTGTTTGGAAGCGGTGAGATGTTAGTTATTGAAATTAAAAATAGTTATATTGTGAAATGTTGAATTTGAACTCATGAATTTGCTTTTGCTTCTTACTTGTATTGCTATGGAAGAAATAATTATATGTAATTTTTCGCATTCTAGATTAAAAAAATAATGCGTTACATCGTCTATAGACGATTTTTAGACGATTTTTATAGACGATTATCGGTGAACCCGAGGTCCACAATATATTATATTTCCTTCAACATATTTTCCAGGGCTATTGAGTTCCGTTTGATTTCTAAGACCAGTCTGGTAGTTCCAGAGTTCCAAGGGGAGGCGCTCAGGAAGGGGCCCTTTTGAGGCACAATTTATTATGTGCTATTATTATGTGCTTAATTATGTATCATGTGCCTGGTTTGTTGGCCACTCTGAGGGTCTTGAGCGTCCTGGTCTATTCCAGCTCATTACAAGTTTCAAAAGGGGGCTCACAAAATAAAGTGGTCTGAGTCAGTATAGTTTTTCATATTCATGTGCAGTTTATTTGGGGACACCATGACTGGCTTACCCACCCACCCTTTCTGAAGAGTTTGCTGCACCCCTGCTCAGCCCTATATCTTGTTGACCTCTTGAATCCATGTCCCCCCGCAGCTTTAAACCCGTGGCGGAGCCCTTGGCACCAGTTACGTCACAGCCCTGTACTGAGCGATTTGGAAATGGACCAATACGACGACAGTAGTCCCTGGGTTAGAGGCAGTTGGAGGTGTGACACTGACAGCATAAGACCCTATGGTCATGTGCCAGCCCGAGCAGCCAGTAGGCCCAGTTACCCAAGTAGTCACCAGTGGGTGCAGAGAGCGAGAGATAGAGAGACAGAGACATTGCAGACATTGCACATACCTACATATCAACTTTTTCATATTCATATTCATATAAGATACAGGATAAAGGTCACAATTGGCCTGTGGGAACCCTCACATAAGCTCCGTTTCAAGTTTCACTGGTCTCATCCGCCATCTTGAAGTTGGCACATCGGTACTACAATGTGCCCAGTGCTTATACAATTTTTGCCTTAAATTGTTAACTGTCACGCAGAGACACGTGCAGATGGCGCAGAGAATTCCAGTCGTTAATGAACTCGAACTGGCAAACGAGTTGTGTCGGGCTCTGTTGGTGGCGTGGCTTCTGCAGTTTCCATTGATGGCCCTGGTGGTTGCGCTGCAGGCAACTGAAGAAGACCTCAGGATCTAAGTCCGAATTGCCAAGTGACATTTGGAATAGCATTAATCACGGTCCTGAGCATTATCACAGTCTTTTGGTAAAGTTTTAGAACATAAGTTTTGTATGATTTATTTTGTACATAAGGCTAAAACATGTCCTTATATTATGCTTACCACGTTTCTTACAGGTTATTGTTTTTACATTTTCAGATAAAGGAGCCTTTGTGTGACTTCCAAGATGGATTCTTATGTAATGCAAGGTGCCCAAAAGACATCTCCAGAATATATTCTACCAGGTGAGATTTTGCTTAATGCTTAAGGCAGTATTAGTTTGCTGTTAAGTGGTAGTCAGTAACAGGAGTATTGTGGTCACATTAGGGAGCTTTTTACTTGAACTTGGCCAAACTGTGGCTAGTGGCCGCTGTCTGCCAGCCGGCCTGTTAATTTCAGCATGTTTATTGAGTTGTCTGCTTCCCGCACTGTCCTTGATTTGTGGACCTAACACCATATTCTCTTAGGATCCAGGTGCTAACTGGAATGATCACCCTGTCCTGAGAGATATGGGGTCCGGGACGACTTTTTAAGAGACCGACGATGGATCTGAACCCCGGTCCTTGACACAGAAAGCAAATATCTTACCACTGTGCCAAATTGCTCCCCACACACCGTCCAGCCTCATCACAGCTCCGTGCCGTGCCGGCCGGATAGTGGTTAGTGGCTGGTAGTCCCTGCCATCTCTCACAGGACACCTCCCTCTGATTCCCTGCCATCTCTCACAGGACCCCTCCCTCTGACTCCCTGTCATCTCCCACAGGACTCCTCCCTCTGACTCCCTGTCATCTCTCCCACAGGACCCCTCCCTCTGACTCCCTGTCATCTCCCACAGGACCCCTCCCTCTGACTCCCTGTCATCTCCCACAGGACCCCTCCCTCTGACTCCCATACCATCTCCCACAGGACCCCCCCGTGACTCCCTGCCAATCTCCCACAGGACCCCTCCCTCTAAGTCCCTGCCATCTCCCACTAGGGCCCCCCTGACTCCTTGCCATCTCCCACAGGACCCCTCCCTCTGACACCCTGTCATCTCCCACAGACCCCTCCCTAACTGACTCCCTACCATCTCCCACAGGACCCCTCCCCCTGGCACTCCCTGTACCATTCTCCCACAGGACCCCTCCCTCTGACTCCCTACCATCTCCCACATGACCCTCCGCTCTGACTCCCTGCCATCTCCCACAGGACCCCCCCTCTGAACTCCCTACCATACTCCCACAGGACCCCTCCCTCTAACTCCCTGCCATCTCCCACAGACCCCCCCTCTGACTCCCTACCAGCTCCCACAGGACCCCCCCTCTGACTCCCTGCCAATCTCTCACAGGACCCCTCCTCGTGACTTCCCTACTATTCTCCACAGGACCCCTCCCTCGGACTCCCTACCATTCTCCCACAGGACCCTCCCTCTGACTCCCCTACCATTCTCCCACAGGACCCCCCCCCCTGACTCCCGGCCATCTCCCACAGACCCCTCCCTCTGAGTCCATGCCATCCCCACAGGAACCCCCCCGATCCCTGCCAAAATCGCCCACAGGACCCCTCCCTCCGACTCCCACCATCCTCCCACAGACCCCCTGACTCCACTTGGCCATCTCCACAGGACCCCTCCCTCTGACTCCCTTGCCATATCCCACAGACCCCTCCCCTCTAACTCCCTACCATCTCCCACAGGACCCCCCTTGACTCCCTGCCATCTCCCACAGGACCCCCCCTCTGACTCCCTGACGATCTCCCACAGGACCCTCCCTCTGACTCCCTGGCCATCTCCCCACAGGACCCTCCCTCTGACTCCCTACCATCTCCACAGACCCCCTTGGACTCCCTGCCATCTCCCACAGACCCCTCCCTCGATTCCCACGCATCTCACACAGGAACCCCTCCCTCTGAACTCCCTACCATCTCCTCAAACAGAACCCCCCCTGATCCGCCATCTCCCAAGACCCTCCCTCTGACTCCCTGCCATCTCCCAAGGACCCCTCCCTGAACTCCCTATCACCTCTCACTGACCCTTTCTGACTCCCTGCCATCTCCCACAGGGACCCCTCCCTCTGACTCCCTACCATCTCCCACAGGACCCCTCCCTCTGACTCCCTACCAGCTCCACAGGACCCCCCCTGACCTCCCTGCCATCTCCGCACAGTACCCCTCCCTCTGACTCCCTGCCATCTCACACAGGACCCCTGCCTCTGACTCCATTCCATCTCCTACAGGACCCCTGCCTCTGACTCCATTCCATCTCCCACAGGACCCCTCCCTCTGACTCCCTACCATCTCCCACAGGACCCCTCCTTCTGACTCCCTACCATCTCCCACAGGACCCTCCCTCTGACTCCCTACCATCTTCCACAGGACCCCTGCCTGTGACTCCCTGCCATCTCCCACATGACTCCTCTCTCTGACTCCTGCCATCTTCCTCTGACTCCACCATCTTACACAGACCCCCTGACTCCCTGCCAAGCTCCCACATGACCCCTCCCTCTTGACCCCTACAATCTCCCCACAGGACCCCCCTGACTCCCTGCCATCTTCCCACAGACCCCCCCTTCTGACTCCCTGCCATCTCCCACAGGGACCCTCCCTCTGACTCCCTACCATCTCCCACAGGACCCCTCCCTCTGACTCCCTGCCATCTCTAACATCTCTGCCATCACATATTTACTAATCCTATTCCTGGACGGATTAAAAGTATACGAATCTGTCGGGGGGGGGGGCTCATTCGCCCCCCAGATCTCGGCTGCCATAAGATATGGTATTATGATACTTAGGGCGTGATCGGCAACAGAGCGAATTAGTCGGTATCACGACGAATTAGTCGGTATCACCGATCTTTGCGTTGGGCAACACGACGAATCAGCGAATGAGCTAGTTCGCCCGACGAATTCGCTCTGTGGAGCGATAATTTTCAAAGCAGTCGTCGGTAGGGTGAATTTGTTTTTGCAGTGTTTTTCAAACATTAGGAATAGAAGATATGACTTGCCTTGTCTCTAACAGTGAATATAATTTTCTGAAAAAAAAAGGTTTTAAGTATTATATTTCTGATTGCGTGCTAAAATAAAACACTAGCAATAGAATGGCGCAGCAGTGACAAATCCTGCGGATAATTTTGTTGTGCCGGAACGCACGAGACAGCTAATTCTCGGAGAGCGAATTCACTCTGTTGGCGATCACGCCCTTAAACGTAAGGCATGCAAAAAGATACATGTTGGCGTACGATTTTGAAACCAAAGTATGCCGATAAGCATTAAAGGAACGTTCCCACTTTTAAAAAAAAAAATGTTCGTCAAAAACTCAAAACTAACGTCGTTTGTGGTGCAAAAATTATGGAAGTGAATGCTTGCTGAACACGATTATTACATTTGTTTCTCACGAACAGTGCTCNGAGACACATGATACTCCTCTCGATGGGGATCAGCGTCCAGCCCTCGTTATCATGCCCCGTGTCATGCACTCTTATATCCATACATACCATACCGTAGTAGCACACATTACTTTCACGACGTTGTGACAACGTTTTCACGACGTAACTATGTCGTATGAACGTTGTCATGACGCTGTGACAACGTAATGCACTACTAGGGTATCACAGGTACCTGGGGGAGGAGTGGTGACCTGTCTTCCTCCCCTCGATGAGCGTCAAAGTGGACTTCATGGCGGGACAGCTATCTATATCAGTGGCGTCCTCTGTCCGGCCGGTGGAGCCCAGGTGATAGGAGTGGGTGGTACCGGAGCGGAGCCACAGTCGGCGTGATGGAGAGCTCGTGGTGCCGTGTGCGGTGCCGGGGTCTGTGCAGGCCACCACTGCTACTGCTAATCACCTGGTGTCTCCTCAGCTTCACAGGTGACTCTCCTGTCTGTCAAACGTACAGGATACTTTTTATAAATTTAGTCCGAATGTTTTGTATGGAAGGATTTCCGAGGTCAAGACCCACGCTGAGCAGAGCATGTTGTGCAGGTCCTGACCTCACCACCTAATCGCGCAATTCCTGAATTGGCAGACAGAATTTAGACTTCCTTGAAGCTCCCTGATCAGCTGCCTTAGAAGAGAGCATCAGTGTTGAGACTCATGCCACGGTAGAGTATACAATTTGGTAAGAACGCCCCTATTGGGTCGGGAAACCAGCGGCACGTTCTTATGTACCATTTTCTCATGCGAAAGAGCAGTTCAAGCTTTGCTGTGAGCTGAATAGGACATGCCAGGGATAGCAACACTTGACGAGCGATCCATGCCTTCGGCGACCGCATGTCAGGGGCGTGCAGTCACACAGGTGGCAGAGGCAGGTCGGCAGGCAGTCAGGTGCAGCAGGTCAGGTGGCACGACAGTCAGGTGGTCAGGGCAGGTCAGTGGACAGGCCGGCAGTCAGTGGCAGGCAGGTGGCAGGGCAGGTCAGGTGGCAGGGCAGGTCAGGTGACAGGGCAGGTCAGGTGGCAGGGCAGGTCAGGTGGCAGGACAGGTCAGGTGGCAGGGCAGGTCAGGTGGCAGGGCAGGTCGGTGGCAGGTCAGGTCAGGTAGCAGGACAGGTCAGGTTGCAGGTCAGGTCAGGTGGCAGGGCAGGGCAGTCAGGTGGCAGGGCAGGTCAGGTGGCAGGTCAGGACAGGTGACAGGACAGGTCAGGTGGTAGGTCAGGTCAGGTGGCAACTGGCAGGTCAGGTGGCAGGACAGGTCAGGTGACAGGGCAGGTCAGGTGGCAGGGCAGGTCAGGTCAGGTGGCAAGACAGGTCAGGTGGCAGGGAAGCAGAAGAATCAACCTTAGTGCCTTATCGCTGACGCGATTGAAAGCAGGAATAGCCGATAAGCAGACACGGAGACTTGTAGACGAGATGTGGCGCAACTAGAGAGCCCGATGAACACGTCCGTCCCCGACGAGATCCCGATGCCAAGTAAATTAATTTTTCAAGGGCTTTCGATTTCTTCAAACTTTTATATTCCAGCTACCATAGTTTCCTAGATATTCGGGTGATCTGGAGCAAAGTCTTAAAACCGGAAAATCTGACCTTCGATGACCACTAGTGACCTCAAATTTGACTGATCTAAGAAAAGGCTGATATACTTTTGATAGAGCTTGTCGTCTCGAGCCATCTAACGCCGCTTTTCTCTTGTCGCTACGTTGCGTAGTTCTCGAGATCTCACGGGGGGTGGAAATCGATCCCCCTGCAGTTCTTGTTCGGCGCGAACCCCCTGCAGTGCGCGGGTTAAGGATTTTACATTCTTCCTTCACCAAGCTCAAAAGAGCCTGCATTGCATTCGCTAGGTGTATGATCAATGTCATGTCTAACTGTCGTAATGCATTTCAGGTCATCTTTGATCACGTTGATGCACTTAGACCGGGCTCTACGGGATCATATCATAGCCATGGAAAATAATATGTATAATGAGAATAGCAACCGTCCTTAGCTGTGATGAGTGGCAATTCAGTCTGTTTCAGTAGGAGACGTGCCCTGGTTTCAGCCCGCTTCATGATTGAACACGGCACGGCCATGAGCCGTCACCATGTGTCGTGCAGTCACTGCAGTGGTAGCGCAGCACCGGACACAGTTCCCGCCCCTACACGCCTGTCGCTGGGGCGTGCCCGGGGGCGTACTCGGGGCCGGCACCACCACCAATGGGAGCTCCTCGCGTGCCGCCGACACGCCCTGCACCGGCGGAAACTAGGCCATGTTCTGCCATTCCTCATGCATCGCCGATTAGCAGCACTAAGCTGTTCTGTCAAGATAGTCAGTTCTGTCTGTCTGTCTGTCATCTGTCAGTTCTGCTTATCATCGTAAAATACAAAGTCTGAAATGGGATTTTTAACATGCTTTGCCTGACTGTAAATAAATAATGCAATAGCGTCGTAATTAGTGATAGCTTTTACGCTTGTAATACGCTACGATACGCTACGATAAAACTCAAACAGTTCAACTATCTCAATTCAGAATGAATTACTTACTTTCACTGAAAACCAGTTGTGAGAACTTACACATAATGTTAATCGAGTGAAAGAAAGGCCTTATATTAATATAATAATTCATGTTTTGTAACTAATTTTAAACTAAAAAACGAATAAATACCCGACGTTTCGCATTTATTGCTTATTCATTTATTTATTGCCTGTTTTTGGTGAAACAGGGAGGGGACTAAAAACACGCGTTCAAGAACATAGGAATGACACGTTAATCAGCCAGGACAACAATAAGCCATTGTGCTTCCATGCCGATCGAGAGGGACACCTACTAAGACTTGAAGTAGAAGCCCAGCACTACACACCAAACTTAAACAAAAAGCAACAATGTTTAGTTGAAAGCCGCATACACGGACGGACGAAACGGTGACAAATGTATCCCACGATTTTTTTACACACTACACAGCCAGCATAGCTGAACGAAAAGAAAGAGAACGAAGATGGAAACTAAGGAAGGCTTCCATCGATCGATCGAACACGCTGTCAATCAATCGATCGCTGATCGAAAATCGATGTAAATGCTATCGATTGATTGTAAGTTTATTAGATTATTCATGATGTAATACGCTACGATACGACGATGTTTTTGTTAAAATGTGTAACAATTTAGAATATTTTTTTGATGTACTATGTCGCCGAAATCGTGTATATCTTGTATTTGCCCAGTGAATAAGCAATAAATGCGAAAACGTCGTGGCTATCATTATTTCGCTTTTTCCAGGTAAAATAAGTTAAAAAACATGAATTATTAGATTAATATAAGGCCTTCCTTTCACTCGGTTAACATTTGTCACATAAATATTCTTTACACGTAATGGTATTTGTCGAGATACCTTCATGGTCTCCGGCGATCACTTTGAGCACTTTTCACGACTCGGAAACCATTTAGTCTCGCTTCGAGATAAAAAAGAAAGAGCTGGATGGTCTCGGAGACAGTTAATGATCTCCGAAACCATCTAGGAAGCACGCAACATTATCATGTTATGCCCCGACCGAGGATCGAGCCCGCGTCCAGTCAGCTTAAGTCAGCCGTTGAGACAGTAAATGGTCTCCTGAAAACAGTAAATGGTCTCCTGGAGTTGAATTCATTACATGAAGATGGCGCCATCATAACAATGGAAGGTAGCGCTGTAATATTATATATCAAGAGAGATTAAAATAAGCCTAATACTCATTGAAAATTCTTAAAAAATATAAAACAGAGTTAAGAAATAGGAGAGATAATATTGCGTGCACGGCACTTCATCAGATCAAAAATCTGCCTGATCTGATGAAGTGCCGTGCACGCAATATTATCTCTCCTATTTCTTAACTCTGTTTTATATTTTTTAAGAATTATCAATGAGTATTAGGCTTATTTTAATCTCTCTTTATATTATTATTATTTGCTCAGTAACAGCATCCAATTTTTAAAAACATATTATACATCACCAGAATTACCAATGGCCAGTGTTTTTGATAACCGCATAACTATTCAACGAATGGACTAGTTGCAGGTTGTTTGGTGAATATGTGCAAAATAATAAGAACGTGTGCTGATCAACGTGATAAACATCATTTTGCATACAGATCAATATTCCGAGAGATATTTGTATGTAAAAGTGTATTATTTATAAAGCACTTGATGTAGTGACGTCATTTACGCGAATAATTAATGCGCCACTCTATATACAACAGCATGTTATTTCCAAAAAAATCCGGTGGAAAATACAAATGGTTAAACGGGTTTCCTATGACTTACTGTTCACACCAAACCTACCAGAAATTCATGGAGATTTATGCTGGTATGTTCACAACCACAAAGGCGCCACCTAATATCCTCGTAGAGCACATGTTCGACCAAGGCTTCCTTTACGCTGAAGGCACAGCTCTGCCCTCCACCTCAACTTCACCAAGCTGCACTTACCGGCGTAACCTCGCCGCGAGGGGCGATGGTCCGCAACTGCGTCCCACGCTGTCTTTAGTTGCTTCCTGGTCTGGAGATTCTTCTTAAACACCTATTACTCGTTTAGTTATCTTCACAGGAAGCTGTTAAGTGGGCTCAAATCCAGATGCTGCCCTCACTGAAACACTGCCCCAAAAACTACTTGCAAAATGCAACCGTGCCCTCAATGCTGTCTTGAAATAGCGTCTGTCGGGTCCAGAGCCTGTATGGAAAGAGATCTAGATCATCCTTAGAATCCGTTTGGCTATAGCAATCCGTTAAAATGCCTTTGAGCTGCCGTTAAGATTTGGTCACAAGGTAGAATTTCACAATTTTAGTTTTATGTTTGTTTCAGTAAAGTTGCATGATTTCAAATGAGCGACATTTGCTTGAATCCACCATATCACGTGCTTTGATTTCCACGCAATTAACGTGATGCTGAATTTTTCGTTGAACCTCTATTTTAAAAATGAAATGTGTCAACCGAACTGCTAAAAACTACCTACCTTAGGTATCATTGCGCCTGCACTATTGCTTATTGACATCACGACCAATCAGTGAGCAGAATTGTAAATTACGTAAATATAATTAATTATTTAAAATCCTGATAATTCAGAGGATTTTATATTATATTGACAATCCATAAAATATTTTAAATTAATTTACGCTCAATCAAATACATAAAAACAGGGGGTTAGGTAACCTGCAACTAGTCACATGTCAGCATTATTTGTTTCAAATAATCTTAGTGTCAATTCACGTACCTTTTTTATCAAAATCGTAGGCATTGATACAGAATATGTTGGAACATTTTGCAATTGGTGCTACCATGAGAGTATACACACACATTGGGCCGGCTGCCCCTGGATACCTACAAGTGTGCTCTTTAAACGCCAGCGCTGCACGGCGAAACAAGCAATGTTTGAGGCTGCTCTTTTGGCAAATCGAGCAGTCGGGACATGAAGCAGTTGCAGGCTGCAGCAGTCCGCCCCTGGTTCGACGCTGAGGTACGTGCAGGGGAAAACAGCCGAGCAGGTAATCGTAATGACGAGACCGCGTTTTATTAAAATAAACACCTAATGACTTTGTTTCGATTGTTTTGATTTGTTAATATTTCTTTCATACCATCATATAACAATATTGATACAAGGAACGTCGGTAACTATCAACCTCACCCAGCATTTTCCTTGGTTAGTACCGTCTTTTTTAGGGGCGGCACCACCGGGGGGGGGGGACGGGAACGGGGAACACGTCCCCCTATCCTCAGATAATGGGTTACAGAACCACCTGAGGCACTATCTCCCGAGGGAAGTGATGCTTATCATTGTGCGCAGTCTGGTTATCTCGCGCGTGAGCTATTGTATTTATTGTATGGCCAAGGGACAGCTCAAAACGAGAGAAGACTGATGAAGATGCAGACTGATGAACTGATGATGAATTTCTGAGTAGTTTGGTGTGAACAGTAAGTCACAGGAAAGCGTTTAAACATTTATATTTGCCACGGAAATTTTTGGAAATAAAATGCTTTGCTTTTCCATAGGGATGCACAATATTATTGCTAAATGACGTCACTACATCAAGTGCTTTATAAATAATAATCTTTTACATACAAATATCTTTCGGAATATTAATCTGTATGCAAAATGATATGTATCAAGATGATCAGCACATTTTTTTCTTATTATTTTGCAAATATTCACCAAACAACCAGCAACCAGTCCATTGTATTGAATTACTAGCCGTTTTCACGATGGATTATTTTGCGCGAAATGTTTTAAAACATTTTAAAATGTTTTAGCAGTAGTCGTATTCACGATGGACTTATTTGCGAACAAATGTTTAACCCTGGCACTACGGCCCGTAGGGCGAGGGTTAACCCTATTACTGCGTGGGGGGGGGGGCGAATCGGCCCTCCCCTTGAGGTTTTTCGAGTAACGGGGTCATCATATACTCAATTCAGAATCTTCAAAACTTGCTGGGCTTTTCCTAACATTTCATTGCGCATCGAATGGTGTACTTTTTTCAAATCGAATTTTAGGGGGGTCAGGACAGTTTTTAGGGGGCGTGTTCGGCGTTTTGACACAAAATCTTTGCTGTTACAGCACTCTGGAGAGTTGTGTGTTGAAGAGAGTGTTATCAAAAAACATTCATCGCGTAGAGAATTTGACTGCTTTTTTTCAGATGGCTATCTCGAAATTTCAATTTGAAATTTTGAAATCAATTTTTTGAAAAACTTAATTTTTCACAAAATGATGCAAGTTTTTTTTTTTCAAAGAGTTTCGAAAACCGGATTTATATGTGAGAGAAAACATGCCAAATAATATGTGTTGAATTTTCAGGGTAATCTAAATATTTAATGACCTGATGTCAGGTCAAATGCTATTCTTTCAATATTAGTATATGTGAAAATGAAAACGAGGGTTTAATACATTCTCAATCCCAATTATTTCAGTATCATGTCATCTTAGGCCCTTCTTTATGAAATGGGATGAATTTTTTAGTCAATGACCTTTTTGAAAGGTCATTCAAGGTCCAACACTTTTATCAATAACTCGTGACAAGAACATTATAGAAAGACTCACAAATGGGTCTCAAAATGTTTGTCTCGTCAATACGCGTCCTTTTGATATGCTTTTTGACCGACTTACGTCCACCTTGACTTGACTGGGGGGGGGGTGACCTTGACCGGGGTCAAATTTTCGATTAGACAAAGTTGATATGATTCGAACCGCAATGACGAGAGAAAACACTATGTTAATCAAAATAAGTGCTGTATACTTAAATAAAAGTTATTAAAGAACAAACATTTGCTGAAAACAGGTTTTTTAACATTTGTGACCTCTACAGTCCAAACAATCGACCGATGTCATTTCTGATGCCTTACGGGTGAAAGACAGTTAAAACCGCTTTTAAAGTGATTTTTTTTTATTCCTCCTAGCTGCAATTAGTTCCAAGATAAGGAAAGCTTTCCTGAAAATATCATGTTTTGACAAAAATAATTTTTGATGCGTCATTTGACCTTGAAGATAATGACCCAAGGTCACCAAAATTTGAAAAAATATAGTTCATTGTCGACCTAAGTCACACACCAAGTTTCATGTTTCTAGCTCTTATGGTAGCGGAGATCTGAAGGGGGGCCGAATGAGCCCCCCCCCGACAGATTCGTATACTTTTCATCCCTCCAGGAATAGGGTTTTAAAACATTTCTCCTAAATTAGTCCAGCGTGAAAAAGGCTACTACTAAAACATTTTAAAACATTTTAAAATGTTTTAAAACATTTCAAAATGTTTTAAAATGTTTTAGTAGTAGCCGCTTTCACGATGGACTTATTGGCGAAAATATTTTTTAACCCTCGCCGTAAGGGACCATAGGGCGAGGGTTAAAACATTTCTCGCAAATTAGCCCATCGTGAAAACGGCTATTATCTCCACCATTGACCCTATCCTCAAATATTTATCAAAAAATTTGGAAATTACCAAATACAAATTATTACGATATATTTCGAGCACGGCTCTTCGTCTGTCGTTAACCCTTAACCTAGCTTGCACAAGTTGCAGGAAATCGTCGTCAGTTGCCTCATCTATGCCGGTTCAAAGTAAGGGGGCGAGTTGCCCCCAAATGTAATTCCACGTGCATGCGCACGAAGACTGATTTTCCTACATGCTAGGGGTATGCTTTAAGTATAGCACGATCCGGGCAGGAAAATGTCGGGCCAGAAAATTGTTCGATCGCGAATTCCCATGTTATTTGATAGGTCCGGGCAAGAAACAAAAGTTTCTTGACCGGCTTTCCTGCCCGGCCTAAACTTAATCATTACGAGCGAGCGCGAATCGGCAA
Organism: Semibalanus balanoides; assembly: GCA_014673585.1. Classification (NCBI taxonomy): domain Eukaryota; kingdom Metazoa; phylum Arthropoda; class Thecostraca; order Balanomorpha; family Balanidae; genus Semibalanus; species Semibalanus balanoides. Next base: position 12,970 of record VOPJ01013897.1, read on the forward strand.
TCTGTTTTCAACTGAACGTGGCATAGTGCATGTCATATCGTCAGGATACTGGAACTTAGACACTATTTAACCTTTGACACATTTCACTTCAAATAGAAGTATCCATCTGTTCATTCCGAACGGCGTCAATGGACATCCCAGGGGCATTCAAATATCGAAATACATATGTTGCGTTGCAATTTTTGCCTAAACGCTGAATGACGCTTACAAGTAACTAAAACTTGCCTATCTTCTAATGAACGTTGTCAGCTCCATGCATTATATCTGAAACCAGTGGACCAGTGTTGACACGGTGCACTGTCGATTTACAATGCCTTTGCCGCGGGAGTGTGGTTACGCGATGTGAGATGCATATAATGTCAAACAGCATGTCTGCTGTCGTGTAAATGAGATATGCCGAATTGAGCCTGAACAGATGCCGCTCGCAATTGAGAAAGGTGTAATATTACTTAATAATGAATAGGCTCGTGCTATACTTAAGCACATTCCGGCATATAGGAAAAATCTACTGACCTAACCTGACGAAAATTATCTGGAAACTCAGTTTTGCAAAATTTAAGATCTGGTCCTCGTGCTTCGCACTCGGACCTCCGCTAATTTTGCAAACCTCGTTTCCAGATAATTTCGTCGGCCCGGTCAGAAATATATATTCCTATTGACCATGTGCTTAACTGTAGCGGTGTATTAACCGGAGTGTTAATACATTCTCAAAAGTGATAATACACTGCTAAGCCTCAGGTAAGTGACCCTGCATTGAGCTCTTGAAAAATATGTACTTGTGCTCTAAACAGCCAGTATTCGGCCATGTATTAAATCGTTTTATGCACTCGTGGCATTCAAGATTCGGTTTAATTCATGAACTCGCCTTCGGCTCGTTCATAAACCGAATCATTAATGCGTGCACTCATACATGAAACTATTATAATGCATCCCGTGACTTTTTCCTATCCCATCCCTCAGCTCTAATAACCATCTCACCAATAACATCCAATGACAACATAGAAGTCATACAACCATGCATACATTCCAATGACATCTTACGAGTACCCCGTTACTATCAACAGAGCTTACTATGGAAGTTAAGTTACCATGAAGTGGTATTATCATTAATTTTAGGCCTCGCGTCTCGAATGCAAATAGATTCGGTAATTATCCGATCCGCTTCGTCTCTGCAACCACGTAGGATTCTGGCAGTCAAGGTGGTGTCATTAAGGTTCAGTTCCGGATGTTTTTTGCTACATGTTCCCCGAGGGGTGTATCCGCCTCCTCATTTATTCCACTCCTCAGTGTTCATTATATCTAAGCCTCACTGGCCTGCTGGTCTCACCTATATAATTTTCACCACAGTGACTACATGTCAATTCATAGACCACATTTTTAAGGGTTTACGATCGACGAAGAGTCGTGCTCGAAATATATCGTAATAATTTGTATTTTGTATTTTTTTCTATTTTTCGATAAATGTTTGAGGATAGGGTCAATGGTGGAAATAATACTTATAATGATTTTCCTCACAACGCTGAGCACAATTAATAATTGCATTTAATTCTTAAATTTAAATATAATAATTATTATACCATCACGAAAACCAAAGAAATTGCAGCTGAACAAATGCAAGTTTATTATTTATCTTTAAAGCAAATAGTTCACCTTTGATTTTTTTTCCAAACACGATTTTGATTATATTTTGGAAATACAACTGTATTTCTTTTGTTGTCAAAAATAGACCATACAACGCGCCGATTCAGTACAGTAGGACGTTTATTTTTTTTTTATCGAAACTATGTATATGCGTACTCTAGTCAACTGGTCCTTGCGTCACGCGAATGGGCACAATGGCTCAGCCAATCAGATTCGAAAGTAGTAGGCGTCGCGCTGCAGCCAATCAGATTCGAAGGTAGTCGAAGTTGCAAGCTGATTGAACGATTGTTTTGCCTCTGCCCAGGTGTGCGTTATAGTGTCCTGCAGTATGTGCATTCCTTTGCCAGCCCCACACTCTTTTCCCAGCCCCGCACTCCTTCGCCGAAAAGTCAAATATATTCGGCTGGAGAGTCTTTTCAGCAAAGACAATACTTGAAAAGGGGATTCTCAGGACGGGTTACAAAACGGCTATCTCATTTCAAAACCCCATGCTGAAGGTGAACTATTTCCTTTAATATTAGCGCAGCGCCCGGCTGGCAGCAGCGCACCACATTTGTGCAATCATTGTATACTACCTCTACGCATTCATTGCGACGGACTCTGACAAGACAAGAAAGAAAGCGTTATACTGTGGATTCTGAGTATTCTCCCGAATACAGTCTAGCGCTACAAAGAATAGTCCACACAAGCCATTTATCTCACCAAAGGTTCCAAGCGCAGCTGGTTCCTCTTTGAACTCCTAATACATCTGATAAGTAGGTACAGGTCACTACAAAAGTAATGGTTGGTACTAGTTGCGACTCAGATAATCGCTTCTATCTCCTAACATGTGTCGGAATCGTTCGAAATTTTGCATCCTGGTCACAGGCTGTTTGTCATCCTAAATGCAATACTCGTTTTTGGTTGCACCCATGATTTCTGCGAAATTTGCAAACCGATCTTAGCGCTTCTTTCGTGAGGTTCGCTAAACTAAATTCCTACTTACGCCTCTGATGACCCAGCCAAGCCGTGTCCCACCCGCCAATCAGCGCTCTGTAACAGATTGCGCAACAGGGTATGAATGAAGTCAGCTGACTGAATAGGTCCTGCTGAAGGCTAGCGTCGGCCATAGTCACGTGGTCACCGCCGCCAGAGTCACCTGGGTCAATGGCCTCCGGCCATAACCCTCGCAGAGAGTTGAGATATCGCTAGAAGAGGCGAACTGGGCAGGGCCGGGCCAGACCGCGTAATGCTTGCTCCCAGGTGAACGGAGAGAGAGAGAGAGAGAGAGAGAGAGAGAGAGAGAGAGAGAGAGAGAGAGAGAGAGAGAGAGAGAGAGAGAGAGAGAGCAGAGAGCGAGGAGAGCGAGAGAGCGAGAGAGCGAGAGAGCGAGAGAGCGAGAGAGCGAGAGAGCGAGAAGGAGAGAGCGAGAGAGCGGAGGCGGAGAGCGAGAAGAGGCGAGAGACGAGAGAGCGAGAAGCAGCGAGATTAGCGAGAGAGGAGAGAGCGAGAGAGCGAGAGAGCGAGAGAGCGAGAGAGCGAGAGCGAGAGCGATATATATATATATATGTGTGTTATATATATATATATATTATTTTATATAAATATATATATAATATGTATATATATATATATATATTAATATATTTATAAATATATATATTATATATTTTATGTATATATATATATATATAATATATGTATATATATATATATACTATATATATATGCATATATACATTTATAAATATTTATATATATATATTATATATATATTATAATATATATTGGTAATTTATAATATATGGACTGCTTTTTATATTACAAATACGGTTTATTCGAGCTTTTCACCCCTATATATTATAACATATGTTTGGTTTACTATTTTCTGTGGAAAATGACCGTAATACGCACCGTATGTGAGAGGATCTTCAATAACTTTCACCTTTCCAACAATCTGCACCCCACCGTCTCTCAGATCCCAGACTCCAGTCAGCCCGCCCCTCCTGTTCAGCGTTTCGTTTATCAGACGTGACCTCTGACCCTTTAGTCAACGAAGCTGTTTTCGCCTCACAAACAGACAGTGCTCTGCCCGTTTCGTGGGCGAACAGCTATTGGGTTGACAACGGGGTTCCCTTAAACTATCATCGCTAATAAATGATAGCCTCTACCCTGAGCCGCAAAATCCGGTTTACTATCGTGCTTCGTGACAGGTACCGCTTACTGCGCTACCATCAGGGGAGGTCAGGTCGAGTTGCCTCAGTGCACGTAAGTTTGAAGAGAATCGTGTTTTTCGAAATTGTGTGTTTTTGAATGCGTGAATTGTGAAAAGTGACAGAGTTGCCTATCTGGAGACGGAAGATGTACCGCATAGAGCTTCAGGGACACCTATTGTTTTTTAGAAACGCTGCTAAGTTTTAGCCATCTCCAGTAGTACCTACCATTACTTTTGCAGTGACCTGTACCTCATACGTGATTTGTTAAGCATAAATTTGTGAGTATCTGCAATGTGACACAAATCTCCATGTTTCATCTCTATAGTTGACTGACACCGTCTCTGAGCTCGAACAGCCTCAGGCGCCGACGTTGTTCGGGTGGCTGGAGACCAGCTGACGTAGAACTTCGTGGCTCGCTGAAGTGGATGCAGCGTCGGTCATCCGCTTCACGGAGAAGTGAGTGCCGTTCACTGTGGAGGCCGTATCATAACATGAGCTGACCAGCAGGTGTCCAGGTGTACGGACGGACACGATGGGCACACCAGGGGCAAATCGGATAATCGGCCAAAAAATGACACGTATACTGATTTTAAAGACAAGCAAAACGACGTATTTTTTGGAAAGTATGTTTTCATATACTTCATGACGTGCAAGGAATAGAAATATTAAATATTTTTATACTCTGACAAGACAAGACTGGCTATTTTTGTTTCTTGTGGATTTGGTTAAAACCAATTTATTGAACGTTTTGAATCGTCCGATGGATAGGGATGAACGGAACAAACGTTCAAGCCATTGGCAAATGCATAGCAAATACATCGAAGTCGTAAGACTTGCAACTGAACATGAGGTTGTGATCAGCATTTACTCACTTCCATTTTTTTTCTTCTATTCATTATCTGTTCCACAAAATACAGATATGATAATTTTTCCGTTTTTCCCACTTAACCCGCGCGTTACTGGGGTATATTCTGCAACGCGACTTACTGGGGGGGGGGCTATTTATAGCCCCCCCCCCTGATCTCCAAAACTACTGGACCGATCTTAAAAAATCGAACGGCATGCGATAGC
>VOPJ01013898.1:0-13236 GCA_014673585.1 Semibalanus balanoides
TACAGTCGAAGATGGGCTGATCACTGATGACGCGCTCCCTGTCCCCCTCCCGGTCAACAACATCCTCGCTGACTGTAAAAAGCGATAGTTAGCCCGCACCCTGATAGGGGGGGGGGAGGAATCTGCCCCTCCCGGATTTTCTAAATAACTTGATCAATTAACACTAACACTTTCCCTCCCCCTGCTCAACAAATTTTTGAAAATATTCCACTGGTTTGATCCCTCTTCCAAACACAAATCCTGCATGCACCTATGGTAAGTTACGTTGGGCAAAATGACGTTTTATTGTGTCATGGCAGGCGATTTTTGCGGCCTTTAAAACCGATAAATGTTGAACAAATCGTACAAAACATCGAGTATTTAATGCAAATTTCAAATTAAAACGTCAAGAAAGGGAAATGACATTAAAAAACGTCGAATCTAAGATTTGCGTAATTTTTAACCCTAAAACTCGGACAAATATTTTTTCGATAAAAAAAACATGGCGCCCCCCTCAGGCGCAAAAAGGAGGCGCCCCTGGGCCTGCAGCCCCCCCCCCCTCAATGAAAATCCTGGATCCGCCACTGACCAGATATGACATGGAGCTCAGTCACCGCCTGTCTGTGGGAGAAAACAGCAGTCTGTGGTAGTGGTTATCGCTGGCAAGAGGCTACGCATGTGCGAAGTCCAAGGACGCAGGAACCAGGGGGCAGGGGGCAGCGGCCTCCTCAACTTTTTTCGAGGAGGGGCGTCGCCCCCCCCCCAACTTTTCTGAGTATTTATTTCTTCTGTTTACAGTTTTCTGATTAATAAAATCGTTGAAAACAATCACATCAATGTGGAAGATAAGAAGTAGGTACTTGTTCATTATTCAATGTTTGAAATTTATAGGTAAGGATCTAGTTATGATTGCTTTCTAGTCGAATTTGAGGCTGTTAAGCCATTTTAAGGATAGTTAAACTTGAATTGGTGAAAACTCAGACAATTGGTTAGGATATTACCAGCACCGTAGACCCAAACATTAGTTCCAATTGACCCAAACCCATATCGAAAACTTCATGACGCTCAGCAATTTTAGAGTTTTACACTTCGTGATTACAGTTACGATTGCAATGACGATGCTGATTTTTGCCACCTATGCATATTTATTTCTCGATTTTTAAAAAAATATCTTCACACACAAATTGTGTCGATTTGAACAAAAAAGCAGTTTGAATTTTGGGAGGTTAAAACCTTAAAGTTTTAAAAATCTGATAAAGCCATTTTAACGAAAATTATATTTCCTTTCTTTTCACCTTTTCTGCTGGCCACTGACTTGAACACTCGATTTAACGATTTTTCATTGTTTATTGTTTTTTCCATGAGGATTATCACGCCCTAAATATTGACGACATTATACAAACGTGTTCCCATAAATTTGATAATAAGACCTAAATCTGTAACCTAAGCCATAACAAATTTAAGGGGAGCTCTTTTATATGGGTGCCCCTTAAAAATTGAAAGGGGTACGGTGCCCCGGTGCCCGCTCCCGTTCCGCCGCGTATGATTCTGAGGATACGCAAGATAGCAACCCAATTCATGCTATCATGTTATCATGTTATTCATGTTATCATCGGTCATTCCTGAAGACCCAGGTGCAATTTGCATTAGGTGACCTCTACAGGGTCGGCCGAGGTCATCCGAGGTCACCAACAATGCTTTTCATTAACTATCGATAAAATCCAGTTAAAGAAGTGAAACCGCCACCAAAGTGTACAAGTAAAAAAATCGGTATATGGGAGACGTGTCTCGACGAGACACGTCTCCCAATTTGCTACATGACCTATTTGGGTTACCACTAGACCTTGGACCTGAGGTCAAATTTCTAAGTTGACCTAACCTGTCATCGTGAATACGATTTAAAAGGCGCCTTTGTTGAGCCGACCAACATGAGGCGTCAAAATATTGTCTTATTCTTTATTAGGTAAAAAGATACTAGTTGAAAAAGAAAAAAAGGCAAAAAATAGGCCTTTTGACCTTTGGATGCGTCTCAGGAACCTAAACTTTTGACCTGAAATTAAAGTTGGAGGACCCACGTTGGCAATTGCAGTTGCAAGGAGCTTTTCAATCCGCCTTCCGTTTGTCCTAGAGTTATCATTTTTTAGTAGGCTCGCGAGACATTTGGGGATTCTGGAGCAAAAGCCCTGAAAGTGGGAAATCTGACCTTTGATGACCTCTGGTGACCTCAATATTGACATGTTAAAGAAATGAACGCAATAGTTCCGAATACTTTTTGACGAGCTTTTGAATGGTGTTCCCTCTCACCGGCACGGCGAAGGTGGCGCCGAGTACCGGCACGGCGCGGGTTAAACGCATAAGCAGTCCAAAAAATCGGTACCTATGATTAATGTATCCGACACTTATAAGTATCATTCTTAGACTTGTATAAGTATCAGGCTAAGACTCAGATGATAGAAGATCTTAAATCAAGTCAAAGTCATCCGAGGTCACGTGAGGTCAAACTGCTGATTACGAACATTAGGCGTTATACTACATGTTTATTGGCTATTTGTTTGCGTCTATGTAGAGCGTGAAAAAAGTTAAAGCGATATTAGTTTCAATTTTAAAATAACTTCAAGTATAAAGCAAAACCGCAAATGCATTTCATATTCACGGTGGGTAATGCCGTCGAAAAAGGTCGATTTCGGTCTTTGGAAGGTCATAACCCAGCTAACAATTTGACGTTGTCGCTACGTTATGACAAGGTTGCAACACAACTTCATAACGTTGTGATAGTGTAATTTTGTAGACTCCCAGGAACGTTGTCATAACGTTACCTTGTAACGCTCGCAAAACGTTGAAACAACGTTGCTACAACGTTACTTTTGATAAGCATAGCTAACGTGACTTACGTGGTAGATCATGAATCTTAGTAAGATGGTGAAAATGCCAGATAATTGAACCACATTGCGAGCTGTTCCTTCCAAGTTACTAAAAGAAAGGTGTGACATCGTAACGATACAACGTTGCTGTAACGTTTAACAGCTACGTTTATACAACTTTTTCTTCGCAACATTGACGACGTTGTCGCAACGTTGTCAAAACGTAAAATTCCAACTTGATTTTTCACAACGTTGTTCTACGGTATCTGTTACCAGGGAATTGTCAGTCAGTTTTAATGGTAACAAAATTTCAAATTTTGCACACGTCAAATCTTGTAAAGTTTCGTCATATTTCGCTATCTGACATGTTTTATGATATATATAATATATATATATATATATATATATATATATTATATATATATATATATATAGTATATTAGTAAAGGCAGGAAGCAGGATTATTTATTCGCATCTGTTTGTTGAATGTTAATGCATGCTAAGCGTTAGATAGTTTTTTGTTCAAAGATTCAATAATCTGATGGTTTGCGACATTTAAATTATGTTCAAATTACACTTCGAAGCTCAAAATCAGTTAAAAATTAAATTATTGAGTAAATATAAAACCTGACCTTTTGGTTGCAAGCGTTTCCGTTTCTCCAACACATTTTCAAGAACAGCCACAAGGTCATAATTCAGAATCTAACGCATTTGATAAACAGTTTCTATCGCTCGTCTGCTAAAGACAGGTATTTCAATACTTCATATGTCTAAAAGGTTAATAAACTTAGTAAGCTAGTCAGTCTCCAACAATTACACAAAGTGACACAACTAACGTTCATCAAAGCAATGTACACGTATACAAATTACCGAACTACAAATTAACACACCTACAAATTAACACAGCTACAAATTAGCATAACTACAAATTAACACAACTACAAGTTTAACACAAGCGGGGCCCTTCATAGAGCTGAGGGTCCCTCTTTAAGCTGCGGTTTCAAGTTGTCTGTTCATAGTGGGTGTTTCTTCTCTTATAGCCAGATCGTTCGGGCCAGCAGGCGTTCTCTGTCAATTCTCTGTCAGATGGTGGTGTTGGCCACCATGTCTTGTCTCGTCGCGTTTGTCGTGCTTGGTTCGGAGTGCAATTTGTGGTCCTGCCGTTTTGTAGGTGCAATGGTCATTGTCTTGACAGCGTTGTTGTTGTGCAGCCGATGTATCCGCTGTTAGGAAGGAGTGCGCAGTCTCCTGTTTGGCATTTGGCGCTGGTGGTCACTACTCCACAACAGTGTTCTGCAAGCCAACCGACGAAGGAAGGTGCCTGCATGGGAAGAGCCAGTGTCCGCAGCGATATAAAGACAGTGTCGTCACAGGCCTACATTCATCGGGCCTTAGCATTGCTGCGAACTGGGCTGCTTTCCATCAGGAGTCGATACGAATAAAACAGTCATGGTGGACAACGACCTACGACTCGCGACCATCGACCGCAAATTGACAGCGATCGACAGTATATCACCGATGCAGGACACCGAAACGGCAACACCATCAACTCTGTTTCTACAAAACCGATGACCTTAGGGTACAACCGAGGAATCACGCTTAGAAATCTCAGTCGCAACTGCAAGGCCAGTGGAGGCTACGGCAAAGGATAAGCTAACATCTACTACCAAAAGCCCCACTGTGTCTTCACTCTCATGAAAAACAAACATCAACAAGGACATACAGCACTGAAGCAAAGCTAAGCGTTGTATACCGCTACAAATGTCCAAACAGGAAACTGGCGCACTCCGCTTCCTAACAGCGGAATAACATCGGGCTGCAAAACAACTAACGCTGTCAAGACGATTGAACCATGCACGCTCAAAACGGAGGAGCCACAAATGCACTCCGAACCAAGCACGACAACAACCTGACGAGACAAGAGATAGTGGCACACCACCATCTTGGACAGAGCATCTGACAGAAGACGCCTGCTGGCCCTCGAAGCGATCTGGATAAGAGCAGAAGACCCCACTATGAACAGACAACTGAACGCAAGAGGGACCCCTCAGCTCTATGAAGGGCCCCGCTTATGTTTAACTTTTAGTTGTGTTAATTTGTAGCTATGTTAATTTGTAGCTGTGTTAATTTGTAGGTGTATTATTTTATTTTGTACTTGTGTTAATTTGTAGTTCGGTAATTTGTATACGTGTACATTACTTTGATGAACGTTAGTTGTGGTCACTTTGGTGTAATTGTTGGACGACTGACTAAGGCTTACTAAGTTTAGTTACTTATTTAGTTTACAATGATATGAGTATTGCATCACCTTGTGCTTTTAGCAGCGAGATATGAAAACTGTTTATTCAAATGCCGTGATTCGAATTTATTTGACCTTGTGACCTTGTTCTTGAAAATGTGTTGAGAAAACACGAATCGCGTTGAACTAAAAGGTCATGTTTTATATTTTACTCAACTATGTACTGATTATGAGCTTCGTAAGTGTAATTTTTGAACGTAATTTAAACGATCGCAAAACCATCAGATGTATTGAATCTTTGAACAAAAAACTAACTAACGCTAAAGCTGCATTAACATTCAACAAACAGTGCGAATATACAGGGTGCGGACGATAAATTAGGAGAAACATTTCGAAATCACAAAAAGGGTCATAACTTCAAGAAAAACAGCAATATTTATCTGAAAATTTGCACACATGCTCCTTGGTATATTTGCTACCAGGTTTACTCAATGAATATGCCTTTAACATTCGTAACACGCTTGATTAGGCTGTGGAACGGACGGCAGACACTGGCCACCATGGTCTTCTGCAAGTTTGCGATCATTGCGTGGTCTTATTTTGGAGAACTTTTAGTGCTGTGGGGATGTTGTGTTGAATTCCCTGCTCACAAACGGCCACAAGCAAAGTAAATCGCAGGGGCTGGCAGTCAGGGGAGCCTAGAAGAGTCAAATTTCCTCGTCCAGAGTTCCTTCAGGTTCTCCGTCAACCATGCCTACGTCTTTTTGGCGTTGTGGGCGGGTGCACCATCCTGTTGGAACAAGTTGTCAGTGTTCTTCGATGCCCTACAATCTACATCCATGGCTTGACAACCGTGTCCATCACATGGATTTTTGCATCGGCATTCACCCACAGGCCCTTTTAAAAGAAGAACCGGGACCCTCGCTGGAGATGACCCCAATAACCATCACGGTGTTGGCCTTTTGTGGGCCATTTTGGCCGCAGAAACAGTTTCAGGGTCCTCGCCAGCAGCTACTTTGCTAGCAAATTAATTCTTGACTCGATAGGAGAGTTTGTTTTCCTTTGTGTTGAACTCTTGCAAATCTGTCCGGGGCCGCCCGCCGCGAAAACCTGAACGACATATGGCTTTCCCTTTTCTGCTCCTTCATATGTTGTGCACACAGCTATAACGTTAAAAACCACTCTGAAGGCACATAATGAGCCGTTCATGCGGTGCATACCTGACCACGTTAATCAAGCAACTTTAACATAAGCTAAGCGTGCTCTGAAAAGCTTCCTAATTTATCGTCCCGCACCTGTATATATATATATATATATATATGTGTGTGTGTGTGTGTGTGTGTGTGTGTGTGTGTGTGTGTGTGTGTGTGTGTGTGTGTGTGTGTGTGTTTTAGCATCTGACAATCTCGGAAAATATGGGGAAAAAATGAAATATATAATTTTTCGTCATCAATTTCAAACAACCGGTATAACAGTATGATAACCGAGTCTATTCTCAGTCAAATTTAGGTATCAAAATACCTGAAGTGGACGAGTTTGTGTCGTAAATAGGTAATACCTGCAACCAAAAGTGACTAGTAGTTCAAATCGGGCAGAATTCTTAAGTGAGACAGGATTTCCGGCTGAGTACTCGTCGGCAGGCTAAAATCCTGCCCCCCAACTTGAATATACTTCCTGCGTCCGGGCGAAGTCGATACCGACCTATGCTGATTGCTGCTTCAGGGACAGGGGCGTGGAAACTATTTTCAAGTGAGAGGGTGGCGTCGTGACGAATTTGTTTGCGAACCTGAGGTAGCGAAAATCATAGCTAAAGGAAGCGATATATCGCTGTGATCGTCACCCGTTATATCACCAACAGGATGTAACGTCATATATCCTCTAGCGGATCCAAGAGGGTGGTAGGGGCTTTAGCTGTTCCCGTTCGTTAGTAAAACCTACTTTATTTTAGGGTTACAATTAAAACTTCCATCGATCTTGACATGCCTTCGGCTTACACAATTGTATTATTTTGGGGGAATGGTATATGGACGTTGAAGTAAATACATGCATGCACATCAAACAATTTTCAGCATGAAATAAAACAGTGTTTGAATAATAATAAAAAACACACTTTCTTGACAGCTAGTGCCACGGTAAAATGTATTATTTGACTTACTGAAACGAAAAGTGTGGTCATAAGGTACGGCAAGGAAGATTTCAAACGGATTCTTGGCATACAAATCTGATGTCCTATCATTGAAGTTGTAACATCTAACGATCATCGAATTCCCGACTTTAAAATATTTAAGTTTTTCATTATCTTTCATTTTTAAACATGTTTTTAATTGTGGGTACCGTGAGACATATCATGGGTGCCCATTTCAGCTTTGTGTGTGTCCTGGCACCCACAAAGAGAAAGGACACCACACCCCTGGACGTTACCATGAGAGACCTGCCGTGCCGCCCTGAGGTAGCACAGTCGACAGCGCAGCGGCGTGCTTCTCTGTGTTGGGAACGGGAGGGTGATTACATAGAGCACGTTATTTGAAGCCGTCAGTAAGGCATACATGAATGGCTGTCTAGTGTCACCTAATATGGCATGAAATAAGCTTCACAACTATGGTTGAGTTGCGTTTTTTGCCCAATTAGTGTATGAAGTAAACCGTTTTTAAATCCGTCTGTTTATTCTGGGACGCCCGGTACATGTGATTTTCCTTCTCCAGCTTCTAGACTATTGCACTATGAAAGGCGCAACCAGGGTGGGGGTCCCAGGATCCAGGATCTCCTTTTTAGAGACGTTATTTTTGCGTACTCATATCCAAAAAATAAGTCAACAAATTTCACGGGACCCCCTTCGACCCGAGACCCCCTTTTCAAAATTCCTGGTTTTGCACCTGTGCACCATTGCCCTAGCCTTTTGCTACACCAACTTGAAATAGGTTCCTACGCCCTTGCAATCCAATCATAAATTTGTTTAGCTTAACGAGACTAACCTGAGAGAAATGAACACGTCGAAGGCCATGACGTTCATCCAGAGGAACGAAGCGATGAAGGCGGTGTACATGACGATACTCAGCGCGCGGTAGCTGCCGGTACCCGCCTCCTGGAACGGCGCAGCCATAAAGCAGACGTAGCCGAGCAGCAGACTGAGGCAGAGAGCCGCCAGGTTCTTCCCGGGCAGGTTGCGCTGGTCGGATACCAGGCAAAACAACACCAGGTGGCAGCAGAGGCAGACGACAGATGTCGCCACGAACACCAGCGACAGGATGGACAGCGTGGCGTCAAACTTGCTGAAGTCGCTCGACCGCAAGCACACGACCAGCTCGCCGTCTCGGAGCTCAAACTCGCTGTCGACGTAGAGGTGGTCGTAGAGCTGGACGTAGACGCTGCCGTCCGAGCGGATCTCGAACTCATCAGTGGACAGGTAGAACTTGGGACAGAGCCTGAAAATAGAAGATTCTGCACTGCTGTTGCCTGAAGAATTGCTGCCAAATGTTAATGTTTCCAGAGTCTCCGTGCTAGAAACATTTGCTGCCAGAGTCTCCGTCTTTGGCACACACACATTCCCTTCCAAGACGTTGCCAGTGTCACAGAAAGGAGAAGATTCTGCACTGCTGATGCCCGAGGATTTGTTGCCCATGGGCTCCACTACAGGAGAGGACGGGGGGGGACATGTCCCTCAAAATTTTTGGGACGTTTAGTATTACGCCTTTTAGCATGGGCGTTGCATGGAAAGAATTGGCTTCAGAATGCCTCTGTCTCCCCAAATTTTCGTCCACCACTGGCCCTGCGGCGGAGCCCCTATTGTTGACAGATGTCGTTAATGTTGCCAGAGTCTCCATGCCAGAAGTCGTTGTTGCCATAGTTTCCGTCTCTGGTACCACACACACGTCCCCTTCCAAGACGTGGCCAGCGTTACAGAAAACGTCCCGACACTTGTGGAAGAATGGATCCCAAAGGCGTGTGCCGTTGCATACCTCTACCACGCCGATAGCGTTGCTGCCCGAGCGGTCACCGAAGTCGAGCAGGATTGAAAACGAGAGTAACCCGCTTTTAACCCCTCCCGAGGTTACATCTACAATAAATCTCCCTCCCCCGCACTCGAGCCTGTCCAGCGGGACCCCGTTGCAGATGGAACAGTACAGGTTGCGGTAGACGTGATTGTAATCCTCAGCGCGATGGTTCCTTCTGCTTGCGTCGTGGACACGCTCAGTGTGCGCGCCACATTTTGCGGCCGTCTCGCTGTCGGACCAGCCCGGAGGGCAGTCTGACACAGCCGGCACGCAGGCGCGCACGTACCCGTCTCTCGGCATCTTCAGTTGGATATAGCACGTCTTGAACGTCTCCTCTCCCCCACCCTCAGCCACCATTATACCCCACTTGCCGTCCTCGTTTCGCCGCAGTGTCTTCACCGTGGCGTCACTCTGCCAAACCCCGGGACAGTCGACGAGCGCGTGCCAGAGAACGGCGCCGGCCGTGTCCTCGTGGCACCTCGCGCACGCAGCGTTCCGGTACGTCCGCTTCGACAAGAAGCTCGTCACCGGCAACGCGGCCAGCGGGTCCTCAGACAGCGCGGCGTCCTCCGACTCGCAGGCGCGCCGCGTGACTTCGAACGGCCACGAGGTCGGACACCGCGACACAATGTAGAAGTAGTGGGTCGCGTCGTAGTCTGCCAGGTACGAGCAGGTTTCCTCTTTGGACACTGCGGCTGACCAGGGAGCGTCGCGGCAGCAGTCGCCGAATGCAGCGCAGTCTTCGTCACAGAAGCAGCCGTTCTTGTCGATATTTTTGGAATAGGGCTGCCGTTCCTTGGCCGCCCGGACGAGACACTGATTTGCCTGGCAGTCGGAGACGTTCTGTGTCGCTGGGACACCGGTGGGAGGCCGGACGACTTGTGTGGTGGTGTGGTCAATGGTAAGAGTTGTACTGGACGTCAGTGCGAACCCCAGCAGAGAGAGCAGTGCGACGCCTCCGAGGTTTGGCGGCATTGCAGGACCCCAGATATCAAAGTCATTTGGTTGGCACGCTCAATGATAATCACTGAAGTATCGCATACCGCGCAATAAATAGAGCTATCCACCTCAGTATTCCGTCATGATATCTATGCCCTATGGTCGGAATATCCTATAGATGACAAAAAGCACCGGGACTTTGATTGTTGTTCATGATATCTAAAACGTGTACGTGTCGTGAGGCACTCATATGAACGCAGACACTCGCATGTTACGTTCACGTAAACCGGTAAACGTCGCACTGATTTGCTCACTGTCTTTCAGATGAGTGTAACCCTGCCAGAGCTCGGTCTACTGAGTCACAAGTCACCTTCTCGCAAAATTCGGCGGCCATTAGATTCTGTCCAGCCGCTGACACCTGCACTTTCCCTGCACTGATCACACCAATTCACCTTCTCTGCACCGCTCACACCTGCGCCGTCCCTGCCCCGCGGTGCCTGGATAGTCACTGACAGGGTAACGTCACTCTGGTACTCTCAGCATTACGCGGGAAGGTCCCATCAAATACCAGCCTCTGATTGGTCGTGACGTTAGCGGTGTATGAATGTCTCTTGCTAGCCGGCATGATCAGCGTTCAAAATCAACGCGAAGGATCCCCATTTAGCTAAAAAACTATGAGGCTAGGTAAGCACCAAAAAAGCGTGGGATCCTACGAATCTAAGAGGGACAATAATCCGTTTTTAAGTTACCTATAGCAATTTCACGAATTTCAAAATTTGGGTTGATACCATAGATCACGCTAAAAATCACCATAGAAATATACAGATCTTGACGCGCTCATTCTGAAAATCACAATTCTATAAATGTGCGTTGACATCATATATTACGCTTAAAATCACCATATACGCTTAAAATCACCATACCAAATCTCGACGCGCTGATTATGAAAATCAAAATTTATTAGAGGGACAATAAACCGTTATTGAGTTATAGCAATTTCACAAATTTTAACATTCTGGCTTACACCATAGATCACGCTGAAAATGACTATAAAGACAGATATCAATGCACTGATTCTGAAAATTATAAAATATCAGGGAAAAAACGCACCGTTTGTGTGCATGCACATTCACATATAGACTGAAGGACAACAAAGATCACGCTAGAATTACAAGAAAGATTAGAAAGATATCGACGTGCTTATCCTGAAAGTCGAAATATCTAATAAGGACATCAAACCATTTTTGAATTATAGCAATTTCAAAATTTTCCTAGCTTTGGTTGACACCATAGATCACGCTAAAAATCACCATATAGACAGATCTCGTTGCGCTGATTCTGAAAATGAAAATATAGGTATAAGAGGGACAACTAACTCAAAAACGGTTTGCTGTTCCTCTGATATATTTTGGGTTTTCAGAATCAGCGCGTCAAGATCCGCTTATATGGTGATTTTTAGCGTGATCTATGGTGTCAACCAAAACTTTGATTTGCAATGGATTTTACTCATAAAAGGCTTGATGTCTCTCTTAGATATTCTGATTTTCAAAATCAGTGCGTCGAGATTTGTCTATGTGGTGTTTTTCAGCGTGATATATGGTGTCAACCAAAATTGAGAACATTTTGAAATTAATATGTGTTAGCACTTGTTGTATGTAAGGCATTTATGTTGAATATGAATATATATCTTTTTGTATGGCCTCCTTACAATATAAAACGCACAAAGTAGAAAAAATAATTGATTGTTATTAATAATTGTCAAGAAATAACAATCAATTATTTTTCTACTTTGTGCGTTTTATATTGTAAGGAGGCCATACAAAAAGATATATATTCATATTCAATATTTTGAAATTGTTTAAACTCAAAAACAGTTTGTTGTTCCTTTTCGATATTTTGATTTTCAGAATCAGCACATAGAGACTGTCAATATGGTGATTTTCAGCGTGATCTCTGGTGTCAACCAAAATTTTGACTATTTTGAAATTGCTAAGACTCAAGCACAGTTTAGTGTCTGTCTTAGATATTTTGATGTTCAGAATAACCGTGTCGTGATCTGTCCATATTAGCCGTTTTCACGATGGCTTATTTTGCGCGAAATGTTTTAAAACATTTTAAAATGTTTTAGTAATGAAAGTGTTAGTATACGTATCTATTTCCTTTAAGACATAACTTTTTTGCAAACGATTTTTGTCGTGAAATGTCTCTTATAATTTTTAATATGGTAAGGCATATAGTATGTTACCAAAAAATTGCGGTTTAGTGGTAATTAACAAAGATAATTTATGCATAAGGTTAATGTGATGCCAGATCTTCATCCTACTGAAACTTTTCAGAAGCACTCGAAACATTTAAATCTCGGCACGCTATTGATTGCGCCTCAACAAACGACCTCCCCTTGATTCATAATGGACTCCCGGCAGCTAATCGTCTAGCGCATATTGCACCATTGCGAAGGCAGAACCTTGTTTATCCATGAACGCGCCAGATTGATTACTAATATGGGCGGTATGCTTTCACTGAACGAATGGATCTAGACGCATAGGATTCTTTAGAAACGCGACAATTTCGTATCATATCTATGTAATGAGTCATTTCATGTTTCCATAACTCTTGAATAATGATAATATCGCCTAAATCAGTAATTTATTTTTCTTGGAATATATTGTATACTAAAACTTTCATACTAAAACTTTTAAAAACTTAAAAAAAAAAAATCTAAAACATTTCGCGCAAAATAATCCATCGTGAAAACGGCTATTATAATATGCAGCGTGATCTAGTGTCTCATTTAGTATATATAAGAACGTGCATGCACAAAAGCGGTACATTGTTTCTCTTAGATACTATGATTTTCAGAATCAACTCGTCGAGATGTCTATATTTTCATTTACAGCGTAATATATTGTGTCATTCAGTCTATACGTGAATATGGAATGTGCATGCACAAAAACGGTGCGTTGTTTTTCTAAAATATTATTATTTTCAGAATCAGGGCATCGAGATATGTCTATATAGTATATAGTCATTTGCAGCATGATCAATGGTGTCAAACAAAATGTTGATATTTTTTAATTGCTATAACTCAAAAACGGTTTATTGTCCCGTCCTAGATGTATTTATTTTCCAGAATCAGCGCGTCAAGATATAGGTCTGTGATGTACATGGTGATTTTCAGCGTGATCTATGGTGTCAACCAAAATGTTGATTTTTGTTTTGATTGCTT
>VOPJ01013900.1:0-14543 GCA_014673585.1 Semibalanus balanoides
GGTAAAGATTTCAGAAACAACCTCACCAGCAGGGCTCCCGGAAAACGAGACCGGGGGATGAGCGTCTTTCTTACCATACGGATAAAGTCAGGGTCAGGGTGGTGCATCGTCTTGTCCGGCGGCGGAAGCTGACCTCTGGCACCCTTATGCCGGCAGGTCGGGGTCATGGTGGGCGCGTCGCTCTGGCTTGGAGAGACGGCTGTCGCTGCTGGCCTCTGTGCTCGGACTGATGGCGGTCGGCCTGGCAGTGACTGTCCTGCTGGTGGCCGTCTCATCGACACGTGAGTGTTGAGACCGGGGACGGTGACCCCGAGCTGGTCTCCCGCCCAATCCCGGGTGAACCAGCCCTCGTACGCGACGCGAGAGGAGCTGCTTTCTTCACGTGTTTCTGTTCTCTAACATCTCATAATCATTCTGGAACATGGTGGTGGTGCTCTTGATGCTACTGTCGTGAGTTTGACGTGATTAATTCCTTGACTGACTCGGTAAGAGTCGGGAAGACTGTTATTAGCCGTTTTCACTAAGGATTTATTTATACCCGGTAGTACCCGGCAATATTTCATGCGTTTTGGGCAATTGAGTCGAAGAATACGGTTTTTGCCGTTTTTTTGGTATCAATTGAAACTTTATGAATTATAAAGTTTCAATTGACATAAAACAATCCGGGGAAAGCCGTGTTTTTAGACTTAATTACCCAAAACGCACGAAATATTACCGGGTACTACCGGTTACTATCGGATTTATTTTTACCTGGTAGTATCCGGTAGTACCCGGTAATATTTCATGCGTTTTGGGTAATTAAGTCTAAAAACACGGCTTTTCCCGGATATTTTGGGTATCAATTGAAACTTTATGAATAATACAACTTCAATTGACACCAAAAATATCCGGGAAAAGCCGTGTTCTTAGACTCAATTACCCAAAGCGCACAAAATATTATCGGGTACTACCGAATACTACCGGGTACTACCGGGTAAAAATAAATCCTTCGTGAAAACGGCTATTGGCGATCATTTGGTGATGTAGTGCAGCCGGGTGATCATTGCAGTGCATTTCGTTCCTTCGTTTGCTGTTTGCTTGTTTATTGCTGTTTTATTTTATCTCTTCAAACTTGTGTTTGCCTTTGTTCTTCGTTATGATTCTAAAAGTGTAATAAGCTCCGCTTATTTTGTAAGCATTTTTAAAACGAGCTTACGAACGTCTAAAGTAAGAATAGCCATCGATCCTATGGCGCGGTGCATCGGACTAAATATTTAGAAGGTATATTCTGACCTATCTTCTCTAATGACATTTTTATGCTCGTTACCTTTTTTGTTTTATCGCTTAAAAAATGTCAATTATAAATTATTGTCATCACGAAGAACATTAATCATTTCTTGATTTGCTGTCTTTTCGTTGTTTTTGTTTGTATGTGTGAAGGAGATATCGAGTCGTCTTTTGGACTGCTAAAATACTATTGATAAAACCTTTCGGTATTTGTTAACATTTCAAAGGCATAGGTATTATGAGCTGTGCTCATTTTATGTCAGGTTCAAAAGTCCTCCTTTACGGATGAAATGGACGTTAAATTACAAACATTTGAAGCTTCGGTAGCTTGCTAAGCTACCATTGGTCGCAGTCGCCTCGATATCTCCTTCTCGACAACCGAGTGACCCTTTGAAGAGCCGGTCACGTCACGTGTCGGCGAGGGGCGTGCCTCTCTTTCGACTCTCTTTCGTCTCTATCCATCTCTCTTCTGTCAATAGTGACGCGTCTGTCGTCCGTTGTCTGTCGTCACACCTGTGGCAGCACCATGTACATACATTTCGCACGGGCCTGCATGTATGGTGGTGGTATCTGCCGACCAACTCTGTGACCTCACGTGACCCGTGACCTCACCTCCGACTGGCCTGATTGGCGACGTTGTGCGCTGTAGAGGTCTGCAGTTCTGCACCTATGGACTTAAGCTGCCCTGATTGGTTAGGCTGACGACTCCTCCGGATCGATAACCCTACATTGCCTGCCGCCATTCAAAGGGTGCAGCTCACTATAGGCACATCGTTCAGCAGCGCCGGTGTGCCTGCCGCCAGTCATTACATCAGGTCGATGTCGTTTTACCGTACAGAGCAGCATTGTTATGCGGGCGGCCGGTTATCGCGATTCTGCTCTGTCACGCCAGTGTTGAACGGCACGGTTGGGAGCCAATGTGCATCGCATGGCTGCTGAAGTATGGTACATCCCAACCCCCAAGAAAAACGCAGGAGAGGGGGAAGGGGATACGGGAAGGAGACTATCAACAGAGGACATGGACACACCGACCACAACACCAGCGCTCGAGCGCCAAGGGCACACTCGCGGCTCAGCTGACGTACGTGTGTATGCTCAGCATGCGGCTGACGTCACTCTGACTGCTGCCGACTCGACAGATCACATCCAACACGCACTGATGCTGCCCGTGTGATTGTCTATAGAATCTACACTGCTTCGACGCTGACGTCATATGATGCTACGCACACGCTCGACGTCATTTGATGATACCACCACAGCACGCTGCAGTCACTAACTGATGCTGGTGCTGTGAGTCACTAGACGGATGATCGATAGCCGCTGACGGTACTTGCCGTCTGATGCTAACGAGAGATAGACGTCACTCTTGATGCTGCCGCTGACGTCACTGCTGATGCTGCCGTGATCATATAGACACTCGATCGCCGGCTTGACGTCACTATGGGATGCTGCCCCGCTGACGCTCACATATGATCGATACACGCGACCTGCGTCACTATGATGCTGCGGCTGACGTCACTATGAGATGATGCGGTGCGACGTTACTCTGATGTTCCTGCATACGACGTATACAGCACTGCACTACGTTGCCCATACGTATTATATCAGCTACATAGTTTTGTTGAGTTTGAGGAGCGGCAGTTAGCGGTAAAAAGTCCCGTGCCGTATCACATAGACGCGCACGGGAGATGCGCTTCAGACCTGCGCCATCAGACGACAACAAAGAACGAAATTGGAGAGTCGGTGTACATATCGAATGTTGGTACCGTATCAGTCGGCCACGACCATGACACTGAGGACAGCCATAGAACCAGTACCATCATATCATCAGACCGCGATGAACAAGACAGAGTGTCTTGACGAAGCCGTGTGGCTGGGTTCGATGTTTAATGCATGTTTCTTCGTACGAATGGACTACAATACTGTCCTGTGTTTCTGATTGCCCTTCCGCATGCGCTTTTACCTGTGGCGGTGTCGGTGACCCTTCCCATGCATGGCCGGCCGCGCCGTGACCCCGAGGTCATCGGCCGATATCGGACCTCTTGACTCGACTGTCTGTTCGCCTGGCAACCTTTTGCCACGCGTGTGTGAGGGAGGCGCTGAATACCCACCTGCTGAGAAAAGGGGCAGCCTAGAAACCCAGACGTGTGAGGCGGATGGAGCTTGTTTAGATGTACTTTGACGATCAGTGCTGTTATGTCATTTATGGTTTATGTAAAGCTCGGTGTCATGAGATTTGCTGAGGCTGAAATTCCAGTACCGTAGCATCATACGTAAGCAAACACGTCGTTGTTTAGCGTTCGCTGATCAACTCATCCATGACTAGTAAATCCGCTGTAACCGGCGCGCTTGTGAGCCATTCAAGTCGCCGCAAACCTTGACCCCTACTGCCTGGCTCACAAACACGAGAGCGCCCAGTTCTCGGCCAGCCTCTGACCTAAATCGTCAGACGGCGTCATACGGCCTTTTTATCTCTCTGTGACGCTGGTAGCGGGGCGACCACACCGGCGCCCCGGCCCCTGACACCCGGACACGGGACTGACAAGCCGGCCCCGGCCCCTGACACCCGGACACGGGACTGACACGCCGGCCCCGGCCCCTGACACGCGGACACGGGACTGACACGGCGACTGCCGTCAACACTGGACCCTCCCTGCCCGTGTGTCGTCTGCATCTGCACTGCCTGCGCTAACCTGCCGTCTCTCTCCCCCTCTCTCTCTCTCTCTTTCTCTCTATCTCTTTCTCTCTGCACGCCTCTCCTTGGCGCCCCTCAGCAGGCACAGGTAGCTCGGTCGGGCACGTGATCGCTCGCCGCTCCATCCCCGCAGCAGGCAGCGCCTCACAGCAGGCGGCCGCTCGCAGTGTCGGCGCTCAGGACATCTGCCTCACCAAAGGATGCGTCCAGGCAGGTCAGTGGAGCGGCAGTCGGCCGCTGGAGGTCACTGTGTGGGAGGATAGGGAGGGGACTGGGGCCCGCCGCCCATGACTGATCCGTGGTGCCGGTGGGTCGAGTTTGACTCGCTTGTCAGCGGTATAATCTGTGCTGTGCTGTGGTCCGGGAGGTATGCTGAGTCGAGTCTCTGACGGTCGAATGTCTCAAAAGTGGGTCAAGGCGCTCTTGTTTTGCTTGGCAAAGATACAAATGTACATTGCGCAGCCTCATTTATTTTACATTAGTCCTTCTTCAAAGTTAAGCTCTCATGAATAGCAAGGATAATAGGGCAATCGACATACTTTTCTCGTGCTAGTCACTGTCAATGTCAGACAGAATTGGGGTAACGGAACACGAGTTAAAAAGTCATCGTCTAAAAAGGACGCCGGGCCATGACCCCCTGATCACAATAATATGTATATTTTACTTCGACATGGTCACTTGCCCAACTTCATCTATTATTGTCATCAAAACATGGCAACGATCACAACATTACTCCACAAAACTTACACCCAACATAGAAAAACAGTGTCTGGCAAACGTTCCTTAGTAACCGTACGCCGTCAGCCATGTGTTAAAATGTCGCCGAGATACGCTGCCGTGGTGATTTGCCGACCCATCGTGCCACTCTGCTCATTATCTACAATTGGTTCCGTTATGATACTTGTTCATCCATGGACGTGACATTTGCTAGCTCATCATCAGAAGTCGATAGCTCCCAGCTGAAATGGCCAACTAACGGAGAGCGATGTGTGTCTGAGAGAACTAATTAACGGTGTAGTCGCGTTCCGAACAATGTGTGGTCGTCTGACAACTATCGTACATCCACGCTCCAGCTGGGTTCCTCGGGCTCTTAGGAAGCGATGGCTACACCAAACTTTGTCATACGATAGTCTGTACGAGACCTTTCACCGACAAACTTTTATGTTAATATTTTCGGAAAACTGATTCTTTCATTACGTGTTTATTTGATGCGGGCCTTTTTGACTTGACGCCCATGTTTCCAGCCTGCTCCATCCTGACCAACATGGATGAGAAGGTGAATCCGTGCGACGACTTCTACGAGTTCGCCTGCGGCTCCTTCATCAAGAACACGGTCGTCCCTAGCGAGAAGACGTCCATTTCGCAGTTCACAGTCGTCTCGGACGCTCTCAAGATTAAGATGCGCAAGCTGGTCGAAGCTCCGGTGGCCAGCGACGATCCGGACACGTCGCGCCACATCAAGAACCTCTTCGTCAGCTGCAAAGAGAAAGGTGTGTGTTCGGGGGAGGGGGGGATGTTCGTATCGGTGTGAGGAAGGTGGGTGTTCCACGCAGGCCCGCCGGCGGCAGAACTGTCGGCTGATTAGGCCGTGTATTCACCGCAGCGCGTGTCGTGAGCAGCAGCTCTGTGAACACAGCGTCAACATGTGTGCCGTCACGTCTCGGCAGCGCGTGCGTCGTGAAGGTCGTCATGGACTGGCTCTCTCGCCGGTGAGCGGACTGACACCTCGCCGTGTCTCCGTATCGGTCCCGGCTCTCTCCGCTCCCAGAGGCAGACAGCTGCCGACCCAGACTGCATGGGAGGCTATTCAGTGTTCATTCTCACCCGTCGCCTGAAAGTGAAAGCCCAGGAAACCCCAGTCATTCCCTCCCTCTCTCCCGGCATTGATGCTGTGGAACAAACCAGAGCAGCATACACTCAGATATGACAAATCGAAGATAACGTACGAAAATAGGTCTGATTAATTCACCCGTATGAACACTACTCAGAAGTTGTTGTATTGTTCTTCTGAGAATTCCCGGCATTTCAGGGCTTAGTTCGGTAACCGTGGCAACATCGCGTTCTTCATAATATAACCGCCGCTTTTCGAGAGACAACGTAGCGGAGCGGATTATTTCAGAGGGGCGGCCGTAAAGGTAACCGAGCGGCGCAGCATAGTTTGCAGTGTTCGTTGAACCGAGCGCTTTCCGAGCTAACTTTCGAAGTGGGTGACATTCTGCCGGCCCGCCCGGAGCGCTGTGCCGGGACATCGGCGGGACCGGAATCAATCGTAATACCAGCTACGGCACTGGCATGCAGCGTCGTGCATTCTCAATTGCTATCGTCAATTGCATTATCGTCAATTGCTATCGTATTTCAATGCAATTAAAGAGGACAATTTACAAATGATTTAAAACCATATGATATACCTTTCATGAATTATTTTGCTATTGCCTATTACCCACTGGGCACTGTTCTCATGTACAACTACTAAAATGGCAGAGAAATGCTGTTCGTGTCAGCGCCGGTCCGATCCACCACCCGCTTGTCCAGTCGGTTCCAGCCCAGGCCGCCAGTTTATCTAGCAGCTTTCACGTTTACAGTCGATCCCATCATATGCGTCGTGCGGTGTAGCCTACCATCAGGCGTAAAAGTACGACGGTGCAGTCTATCAGTCAAGGGTGCCCTGCGGCACAGTCTACCAGGAAGGTATATATTATATAATGCATTGCAGCGCAGTACATCGCTAACATATGCGCTGCGTAGACTGTGGCGCAGATCAGTAACAAGTAATTTGCGTGCATACGATTGATGGGTCTGCGCTGGATTTTATAGAAAGGATTTAAACTTCCAGCCTCCAGGTCACTTCCTAGCTACGAAGTACTTTATTCATGAATTATTTTCAAGCGAAACACATCATTTTTAGCGGACGATACCGGATCTCATTTACGTTTGCGGATCTAGGATTTAGTTTTTGGCGCCATGGGGAGAGGGGGTGGGCATTACCCCGATTTTTTATTAAAAAAAAAAATCAACGGATTTTGCTCCCTTATGCATTGCTAGACGTTTTAAGATAAACTTTCTCTAGTAAAAGTTGCGTAGATCTTCTAGATCAGAAAATGTGTAAATTTGCGCCAATTTCAGGCGTTTTGGGGGCATTTTACTCTGATGCCCCCCCCCCTGGATATGCCAGTACACATTTATGCCTGCTTTCGGCCTTTCCTGATCGGGAAAACACTCAAAAGCAGGACAGCTCTCATGATGCTGCCCGGAGGACCATGTAGAGATTTACGCTCCATCACTGTGACATACGGTAAGCTGATTACCACTGTTCGCATTTCCAGCGGTAATTGGCAATATTACCTGCCACTTTCTAGAAATTCAATAGACTGACTGCGATGCTGTCTATCCAGTAGTAATGTAATGGAACGTTTGGCTGGATCAGGCGAAAACCCTGTCCCGAAAAAAGACATTGTCAGGGTCAAGAAATACCATCTGGTCAAAGTTTTGAGGTAGGATGCCCAGCTTGCCAGGGGAGCGCAGCACAGGACTTATCTGATTCCGATGCTGGGTGTGGTAGCTGGGAGGCATTGAACTGTACATATTTTATTTATGTTTCTTGGCGCCTTTCAGAGAGGCGCCATAATTGTGAGGGCCTTCAATGATCCGGTGAGGGCCTCCCATGGTCAACCGAGACACACGAAGTTTGAAAATGCTCGTTAACTTGAATCCCACTTGACTTGAAACGGAGTCTTACACTTGGATTGTTATTAGACACACACGAAGTTTGAAATTGCTCGTTGACTTGAATCCCACTTGACTTGAAACGGCGTTTTACACATGGATTGTTATGAGAAAAACTGGCGACTAGCTCGGCCCAGTCTGGACGGACCCGTCCCGTCGCATGTGCAGCGATCGTTGACGCTCTGCGCTGACCCACGTGCGCCGACACTGCGGGAGTGGCGTAATTGATGGCTGGTCTGGTGCCAACAGCCGTGTACCTTGACCGGTTATGATTACCATTACGAGCCTGAGGGCTCCACAACTGCGCAGTGGAAAAGCTATTGAATAAATAGCCCTGCGTTCCTTTTTATCTGCTGGGTCCGTTGAACTTGCATGTGTAAAGCTTGACTGAATCTGAGCAAAAAGTTGATCAATGAACTGTTTAACGTTTACGAAACGGCTAAAAATGTCAGAATTAGCATACGTTGTGAATTGTGCTCTCACTAAGTGGCTATGGTGTCCGAATTTCGTTAGCTTGCAGATGCTCACGCGCTATTGTTTATTTCGATGCACAAGTGCATTGAAAACGAAACGGTGCTGGAGAAAGCTTTCACTAGCCGCTACGAGCGTCAATGGCGTCGTGGTTTAAAGTTATTAGGGACATAGAAGGAACAATTCCAAGCCCATGTGCAGTTTGTGCACTTTAACACGGGACCATATTAGGTATTAGGGACATATAAGGAACAATTCCGAGCCCATGTGCAGTTTGTTCACTTTAACACGGGACCATATTAGACATTGCTGAAAATTACTGGTGGGGACACTCAAGGTAAGCGTTGCTGTTCATTCATTGAGCTGACATCGTCGTGCGGGACCGATTCCGTGATGACTGCACCCCGCCGCTGAACTGGCGTGTTGATAGCCGTCCCATCCGGCAGGACGTCCTTATCAAGTACAGACACGTGTGCTGACGGCTGACACAGACATGCCAGCCATCACACTGCCCCCACAGACCAGCAGGCCTACAGTCGTGGCTGAATGCAGTAACATATACACATGACTCAGTGAGCTGAGTGAGCGCAGACACGAGCGGGTGACCTGAGCCTCGGGACTGGATAGACGATAGGTTACTCTGAATCTTAGCACGGGCTACGGCCCACAACACTAGTAAAAAGGGTTAATTGGAGGAAGAGCGTGCGCTGTAGCAGCCAGCAGGGAAGCTCTTCCGTCCAAGTTTCATCACACAGCATCTGCACCTCGTTCCCACGGCGTTCGTGACTGTTCACCGTAGCTCAGTCTGTTGAGCTGTGGAAACTCCGGCAGTTACCCGGGCAGTACTCCCCGTATACTCCCATCATTAGCGCCGCCGTACTGCGGGCCACTGCCACCGGCGCGGCGGGCGTATTCAATACAACTAAGCTGGATTTTACCTCACGACTTTCAAGTCTTTTTTTTTCTTCGTTTTCTTGCCGTCTGCCTCTTTCTGTACATCCTGACCAGCTAGCGGTTATTGTTCTTGCTCTTGGTAGTTCAATTATCTTCAAAGCAGCCGATGCTGGCAACATTTCTGGCATTAACGATGCTACAAGTACATATTCACATATGGCCTGCAATCAAAGCACTAAAAATGTTTGCAACATATGCTGAAAAAAGCTGATGCGTCGCAAATGAAAGGTATATATTGTCAACAGCAAATCAAAAGTCAACAGTAATCGTTGACTCCAGGGGTGTCGTTTTACGAAAATGATTGTTAGGGCTCGATCACTCAGCTGAAGCCTAAACCTACCCTAAATTTCAGTTTCTCCTCGGATTTCAGCTTCCTAGCTTGATTTTTTCGTCCGCCCCAAGGGCTCCGAAGTTTTCAATTCGAAATGATAGAGACAGTCTCAAGCATTTTTGACTTGTAAGCGTCGGACGCGTTCAGAGGCCAAACGTGCCGAATTTTTCGGAAAGAAGTGCTTTCAAAAAGTATACAAGGTTCATAATTTATGACTCGGGAATTACACAGCGTTAAATTCACATGTGAAAATTCAGATTAGCACTTCATTTGGTAAATTAAATACGGCATGACGAAGTTGCACAATTTCAGCATCAGATTCACTTAACCTTCGCTCTGGTGGGGGGGGGGGGGGGGAGACTGGCGATCAGGGGACTGGCGGATCCAGGGAAGGGCATCAGGGCAAATGCCCCCAACACTGCTTAAAACGGCGCAATTTCACATTTCCCGATGTAGAAGCCAGAAGGACATCTACGCAAACTTTTAAAAAAGAAAAGTATTTTAAAACGTCTAGCAATACAAAGGGCGAAATTCGTTTTTTGTTAATCTTTTTTTGCCTGACGGCCTCCATGGCGCCAAACTGCCGTTCTAGATCCGCCAGTGTGCGGGGGGGGGGGTATTTTGAACCTCCCGAGGTTTATGAGAATAGCGGAAAAACAGTGGTGCTCAGCCAAATTTTGCATAGCTGTTTGGGCATTAGTTACCAACATGTGTGACAATTTGGACTCCAGGTAATCTTATGTCATGTCACCAGGTCACGTCAAGTGACCTTATCTCCAAAAATGTTTGTGGTCGTGTCAAAGTTACAGTGTTTGTCCGAGATATTTGAAACTTACAGCATTTCACGTTCGCACCTGACGCGTGAACATAAATGTAGCATGCAAAGTGTATACCGAACATGTCAAGGATGCACTGTTTAGACAAGTGAAGCTATACTTGTAGCGTGCGCGGTACATCGCTGAGGTGCCTTCTGTTCGGGGGACGCCAAAAAGCACCTACGTGTGTTGCTCAGGTGGCAGTCGTGCCAACGCATGTGCCCGCTATCGAGGGATCTCGTAGAACCGACGCCATCAAAAGCGGATAAGAAAACATGTGTAGCACGTATTCGGGACATGTCAATAAGACACTATTAGACAAGTGAAGGCGTACTCGTAGGTCACGTGCGCGGTTCAACGCTGAAGTGCCCTCTGGGGGGACGCCAACCCCGTGGGGTGAGAACTAAACCCGCGAAGGGGTGTACCGCATGCATTTTTGGTTGCCTTCTTTCGGCCTTAGTTGAGTTGGACAGGCCAAGGTTGATGCGATAACAGCTAAACGTGCTTTTTCCGGTGTTGTATCATTTAGCGTCGCACGTGGTACGTGACACGTGCCATGTGCCAAAAAGGAAATTTCGTGGAAAGTTAATCATAAGGCTCCCCTGGCCAAATAGTTGGTGACACAGACTCCAGTTTTGCAGATCACGTGCAGTTCACTGCCATGGAGTGTAGAGAATGTCAGCGACCCCGACGGGTGCAAGCTGCACCCCATAGATGGGTGCAACCTCAAGGGCCCTTTGCCCTCTGTTGGCGACAATATGTGAGCTGGACGGTTAATGCACTGACAGAGTTCGACGAGCGCTTTCCAGCGTACCATATCGCAAGTTTGATATCATAAGCTTCAATATAGGACTGCTCACACGCGAGTGACAATCGTCGCATGCCGTAGCATACAGCGCGCATCGAACGAGCGTTTCGTCTGGTGACTACCGGATGTCGTATGTAGGCATGTTCAGCGTACACTCTGCCAGTGTAACAGCGTAACACTCAGACCGTATGTCGGCCGACTCCTGTCTAGTCTGTCTGGCGCCCGGCCTCTGCTGCTGTCACTGGGAAGTGGGAACACGCCGCCGCCCCGGTGGACCGTGTCCGTGGCGCATGGCTGGCCCGGTGACGTGGGGCGGCTCCGGTAGAACTAGAGAGTTCAGCGCTGGGACAGAACGGCAATTCTGTGGTCGTCCGCAGCGCGTGGGTGGTCGTCTTCCAGTCGTCTGTCTCCGTGTCTGTCGTCTGTCGCCATGTCTGTCTCCGTGTATGTACGCACCTGTAGCCTATCACGTGATCATCCGTTGTCGGAGCGGCTACGTTGGTCTCCCCTACAGCGGGCGGAAATTGACTGCTTAACCGGCACTGCCCGATTGACCGATTAATGTCCCCTCCCCTCCCGTCCGACTGATGTCCCTTCCCCTCCCGTCCGATTAATGTCCATTCCCCTCCCGTCCGATTAATGTCCATTCCCCTCCCGTCCGATTAATGTCCCCTCCCCTCCCTTCCAACTGATGTCCCTTCCCCTCCCGTCCGATTAATGTCCCCTCCCCTCCCGTCCGACTGATGTCCCTTCCCCTCCTTCTGTCGTACCCAAACCAGTGGTCACCGCCATCTCTCTACTGACCGGCTGCCGACCCCGCTCTGTTACAGAGGTCATCGAGGAGCGCGGTCTGAAGCCCCTGCAGGACATGCTGGAGAAGATGGAGGGATGGCCGGTCGTCGAAGGTGAGAGACAGCTCCACAGTGACAGTGACATCCTTCAATGTCATCCAAACACTGCAGTTCTTCACGTTGGACGCAGTAACTTTGATTGCCGCTCGATTCTGTCAGTCTCCCCACGTGCCGCGCAGTTGCGTATCGCACAAGCACAAAGGTGCCTTTCAAAATGTCAATGAGGGTCAACGATATCTTATCGGCTATAGATCCCCTGCAGAGGGCAAGTGGTCTCCCAGCGGGCATCACCGCAGAAGCGGAGATGCGGGTGGCCAGGCGAGGTGATACTGCTGTTGACTCGCTGCGGCGTCCCTTTGCATCCGATCGGATCCCGGTGTGGCTTCAGTGGATGACATAGAGGCGGTCTGGGCCACCGCAGGGTGACCTTGGTCGTCTCTCTGTCGCCGGGGGGTGGTCACTGTGTCGCGCTGCCACCCGGACCTCGCCTGATCACCCGACACCGCGGCCAGTCCGGCCTGATGTGTAACTATAGCTGACCAGTCGCGGCCCGCTGAACACCCACCGAGCTCGGCAAGCAGAAACACAGCAACATATTACCATAGGCGGTATAGTGAAAATGGACTGAGGTTTGCCACCTCAGTGGTTTACCGTATTTTCTTTGTACGGAGCTGATGAATACGACAAACCCTTCTTTTGAGAATTTCATCAGCAGACATGCTATGAAAATGAGCCGTCAAAAGACGCAGTATGTAGTGCAGTGACTTATTTAGTAATGAGTCTTCATGAAGCGCTCTCATGTCAAAACAGTGTGCTTATTGTAGATTCTTGGTCACAGCTGGGAGTCTGTCTTCATTGTAGAACACACATATGTCACGAAGCGACAGCCACCGTATGCGGTACCCCGGACCTGGTGTGACCTGAAGCCTGTGACCTGCAGCCGACCCCGTGTGACCTGCAGCCGACCCTGTAAGAGTGAGTGAGTGACGATGTTTTCCGCTCCCACTCCACAGGCGACAACTGGAACGAGTCCAACTGGCGCTCGTGGATGCACGCCGTCTACCGGAACCGGGCGTTCGGCTACTCCATCGACCACATGTTCGACTTCTCGGTGACGGCTGACGTGAAGAACTCCACGTGGCGCATCCTCGACCTCGACCAGGCCTCCCTGGGACTGCCGCGCAAATACCTCATCAAGGGTGAGCAGAACTCTCCCGATACAAACCATGGCAGCGTGCTCCTTTCAGTCGTATGTATATATTTATAATATCATTTATTATATTACCTATATATACAATAAATATATATTATATCATCTAGCCCAACAATTACATTTAACTCAGTAAATTATATTGCAGCTGGATACGTCATTAATTGACCATACGAGTGTTTAAACACAGGGAAATCATCCGTGTTAAATTGGCATTAGCGTGCCAGCAACTATCATGGTCAGATTATCGTTGTTTCAGTCTATAAATATAAAACAGGTCACAAAGCTCGTTGCAGCTGCGCAGCTCAGGCTATTGCCATGCAGACACGTACAGCTCAGGCGCCGGTCCTGCAGCGTGGACCACCAGCCAGCTGCAGCTCTAGTAACATCGTCTGCAGCGGCCATTATCAGCTAATGGACCCGTCGCTTTATGTTAACGCGCATAGAAGATTTAGACACAAGCAACTTTCTCGAAAGTGGAGACGCCCCTCAGCGTATTCACGCCTTGACAAACGACAATGGCGATCAGTTGTCGGTTCTCGAGCTTGGGTCATAGTGCCAAGAGTCGTAGACCGGGTTGACGTTACTGATAGCTCCTGTCGGTGGCCGTTCTGACTGAGCTGACCGCTCGCCTGTCTGCTCCAGGATTCAACGACCCGGACATCCAGGCTTACTACAAGTACATGGTGGATATGGCCGTGATGCTCGGAGCTCCAGAGGAGCGGGCTGAGACTGAGCTCAAGGAGTCACTCCTCTTTGAAATCAAACTGGCCAACGTGAGTGCTGCGGGGTCGTGGGGAGGGGGGGTGTAGCTTACACCTCTACACGCGTGGGAGGCGGGGACGGTGATAGCCAACGCTCGAGGCGTGCTGGCTGACTGGTTCAGATGCACACGGATCGCGTGCGAAACCCACGCGTCGAAATGTCACCATAACATGTGCAGAACGCCTTTGACTTACCTGATTCATTAGGATATGTCAAGGCAATGCCCCAGCGCGGAACATGTAGGTACATTGTACGTGTACTCGTACTTGTTGGATAAATAATGCAATCGATGCCATTAACTGGAGGCCTGTTTGTCGCAAAAACTCCGTTTCCGTTGCATTCGCTGTGATTCACACCGCAGCATGCATGTGCCGGCGCCGTCTGTTAGCTGGCGTGCCGTGCACCGCAGTGACATCTGTCGGTCACAGGGTGAAGCTGACAGTGTCCGACAGTCGGCGAACTCGGTGCTGGTAACTTCCCCTTCCCCCTAGATATCGGTCAAGTTAGCAGAGTTTAGACCTTTGCAGCGTCCTAACGAGCGCCTTTGCTGGCATTTAGCTTCCTAAACAGACAGTTCGCACACGCTTCCCGACATAAGACCTGCAGTTGTCAAGGGCGGATCCAGGGGGGGGGGCAAAGGGGCCATGGCCCCCC
>VOPJ01013901.1:0-11767 GCA_014673585.1 Semibalanus balanoides
CACCTTTGTATTATCTCGAATGCCAAATAAGGCGAGAAGCCCAAATTCGCGGAGAAAAAAATGGGGGTACCTTTTTGCCAAAAAAAAGTTGCCCCCCCCAAACCGAGCGGCTGGATCCGCCCCTGCTCGACAATATATTGCTGTTAGTTTTTCTACCTTTGAAATTTCGAAGTTCTCTTCATTTATAAATTTTCTAACCTTGCTTTGCGATCCCTAATGTATCAAAATTCCAATTTATACCATCAAAATGTAATGAGTGGTCGATTATCTGTATTGTAAGAAATCGTGAGTCCTGACATTGTGTTTGACTCGTAGTTCTAGTTTTATCCAATGTCGTTTGATATTGTCGTCTTGTCCATGATAGAGTTGTTCACGTGGCCTAGCCCTCAGTCTTCGAGAACTTTGTCTTACCTCCTTCCTACGGGGGTCCTAAAAATACCTCCTGCCAGGTTTTTACACACTGTTTATTATATCGACATATTTTTGTCTGCACGCTTGTTTAACCCTATTACCTACGGGGGCAGATTCTGCCCCCGGCAGTTTTTCGCCCGCCGCTTCTGAACCGTTACGTCTATCGTCTTGAAACTTTCTGAATTTTCCTAAATATGAATTACGCGTGTTCTGTGAAAATTTTGAAAAAATTCTTGCTCTATGCATAGCTGGCTTCCAGGGTTCCCATTGTTTTGGTGTAGGTCGTTACGAATGCGGGGTGCGCGTCATACTTATTTGTAGTTTGTGGTGTGATTTATATATGTTCTCGTCCACGCAACTAAGTCGATGTTTATTACATTCATAGCTTAACTTAGATATACAATTTTGGGGCAGAGGCGCTTTCTATTCCACCACAAAACTTACGGAAAGATGCGCCGCATATCCGAATTCGTAACGACCTCCCCCAAAACATGAAGCCCTGGAGCCCGCCTCTGCTAGGCCGATTTTTTTTTTTTTTTTTAGAACACGTGTCATTTATATTTAGGAAAAGTCCGAAAGTTTCAAGACAATAGACGTAACGGTTAAGAAGCGGCGGGCGAAAAACTACCGGGGGGGTAGAATCTTTCCCCGCTGGGAATAGGGTTAATCGCTTCTTCAATAGAAAGGAGTGCCTATGTATTTTCCTGGAGGAAGGATAATGTATATCGATCGTCAAGCTGTCTGGTTGTCATGACAACGAAAGAGACATCAAACAAATCAAATGTATTTGCATTTTATGCAAAGACGACACGACTCTTCTCTATCTCGAAACAATGAGGCATCTATGGCATATTTCCCGTTTTGTTTTAGCATTGAATTAACTCCTTGTTTCATAAAGAATGTGATGTGAATCTTGCTACCAACGTTACACTTACAAAAGTAGTTGATGAAATTGGAATCCGACTCCACGGCAGAGATTGGATATTTTGACTGCCAGTTCCAGCGTAGCAGTTTGAGGAGCCGACCTCTCTTGCTGCTGCCTCCACTCTCAAACGGACCAGTGAGCCTACGTTCCAGCCAAAAGAACGGATAAGTGGTGGCGTGCTGCATCTGCACATCTCCAGTCAGACACCAGTCGAGCCGACACTCCTGCACCAATGTCACCAATAACGCGGTCCGCCGCCGCCGAAAATGCCTGCAATTGGCGACACACCAGGTCTGAAGCCACCAGAACCATCAGAACCACAAGCTCCAACAGAACTACCAGATCCAGACCCACCAGACTGCCGACCGTGGCGGCGTCCTCTCCTCGATTCCACAGGGCTCGCCGACTCGCTATGGCTCGTGAAGAGGACCACAGGTGGTCCCCTCGCTTTACCAGTGGTCTCATTGACATGGACGACCCGGAAGGGTCTGACTCCGGGGAAGATGCGGCCGCCATGCCCGGGTCGCCCGGTGAGCACGCACCCACGCCTGCCACACGTGTCCGACGCCTGACCAGGCAGGAGGCATTCGCGCGCCTGTTACCTAACTACGCACGTGACCGTCGACACGTGGCGGCGGCAGCGGCAGCCGCCGCGAGACGTCGTCGACGTTCAACCCTTGCACAGCCCCGGCGGTGCTCACTGTTCGGGCCGCTCAAGACGCGCCGTTGGTTCCAGCGGAGCGCCACGGGCCTGCGGGTGACACCTGACGCTCTTCGGGAGGTTGACGCCGCGATGGAGCGGTTTGAGGTGTTGGTGCGCGGCTGGCTGAGGGAGATGACCGGACCATGCCGGGCGCCGACAAAGAGCGACGTGCTGACCGTGCTGCGGCGTAGTGGCGTGGCCGGTACGGAGGCGGAGCTGCGCCAGCTGATCCGCCGTCACCTGCCGATGGAGCAGCAGCGGGAGCTGATCAGGGTAGCGAGGAGTGGCCACCGTCTGTACCCGGCCGATAACCCACTGGCAGACGGCAGCCGACTGGCAGCCTGCTGACTGCGGACCCACCACCGCCTCTGCCTGCTGACAGAACGCTCACTGAGGACTGAAGGTCTGCTGACTGAGGACTGAGGGCCGACCGTATCCGTCAGACAGCGCGCTCACCGACTCCACCCGGCTGACGGTCCCGCTCACTGACTCCACCCGGCTGTCGGCCCGCTGACTGACTCCACCCGGCTGTACGGTCCGCTGACTGACTCCACCCGGCTGACGGCCCGCTCACTGACTCCACCCGGATGTCGGCCCGCTGACTGACTCCACCCGGCTCATGACTGTCGACCTACTGACTGAGTGAGGACTGGTGGACTGCTCTGGTCAGCTGAGAACCCACTGGTTGGGGACTGAAGGCCGCCATAGTGCCATGATCCAATTGTTCTGTGTTGAAGTGCCCCAGCTTTCAAGTACCTTCGAGTGATATCGATATGCTTATTGGTCCGGGAGGTTTGATAATTGACATACTCGATGACAGTATGTCTCGATCGGCGACGGAACACGCGACAAAGGGCGGATAAAGGCGACCGACCCGGATTTAATATATCCTGTCTTGTCGATCGCCCGTCTTTTATGAGTGGCCGTGATTGTTTTGGGCCCATGAGCGCTGATTGGTTGGCTGGAACTATGGCTTCGAACTAAACTCTGTCGGCTATGTTGCGGTTTTCTTCAATATGACGATTGTTTGTGTTTATCGGCAGGAATAAGTGAAAGAGTCATAAACAGTGTGACTCGTGCGGTCAATGGAACACTTTGGGACTTCGGAAGGGTGGGCCGGCCCATTTAAATTGTACAGGCGTGCATTGTGTTTTGGTAACAAGTTCCGTGTATTTATGTAGGATAATTCGTGCACTCTGCACTTTCCGTGTCACAATAACAGTCTGCTTTCCGTCGCCCCACACAGCATCAGCTATAGTTGTCATCAGAAATTCAAGGTCATATTTATGAGCATGTGTCCTTTTTACCTGATTTAGTAAGTGACTCAGTGATTAGGAACAATGTGATTCAATGCACATCCAGCTCCAGATGTTTGGTGAGAGGCCTCATAGCATGCAAATGTGTTAATTGGTTTTGTAACGGTTCATAGAGTTGCCGGAATAGGCTGTAAAATCAGCACCGTCGGGCAGGCAATTTGTGTAGCTAGATACGACATCTGAGCCTTTCTTGTAGACAACTAGCCGATTCCTGATACAAATATATCCTTTATGAAATATGTACAGGTGTCTTCCCCTGGAAGAGTAAATAACCTTGTAGCCATTTATGCGAATTAAGACTTCCCTATTTTGAGGCAGCAGTTAATTGTAAAATATTAGTAGGGAATGACCTGATTATGCAATATGCAACATGTAATGTGCATAATGCATGTCATTTCACATATTCAGCAGAATATGATCTCATCATTTCCTTCGGCTCCCGGATTAGGACCAGCGGATTTTCCACCCAGCGTTACATGGGGAAATCATCACCCGTGAATCACAATCTAACTGTCTTTGTATATGCCATAGTTGACATCATCTCAGCCGAAGGCCATTGACCGAGAAGTGGCGATTATTGGCATATACAAAATCCTATCCACATATAATGGTTGTGTGGCACATATGTTATGTTTTCGTTTAAACTTGGTACGATCTAATAGTAATAAGTCCAGATTCCTTTGCTTTATAAGGTTTGCCCACGACGGAGAAACGACTCCCATGGTGACGTCACATTATTTGGCATAAATATTTTGCAATATAGTAGCAAATAAAAAAAGCGTTTGTGGCGCCGAGGATTCATTCAATGTTTAGATTTTACTTTGTTAGAATTTAGATAGAAGCTGTTTTCTCAATGGATTATTTTGCGTGAAATGTTTTAAAACATTTTACAATGTTTTAAAAAGTTTTAGTAGTAGCCGTTTTCACGATGGACTAATTTGCGAAACATATGTTTTAACGTTCGCCCTACGGGACCGTAGGGCGAGGGTTAAAACATTTCTCGCAAATTAGTCATCGCGAAAACGTGGACTACTAAACATTTTTAAACGTATTTAAATGTTTCGGCAATAATCCATCGTGAAACGGCTATTGTGTTAAAGCATATTCACTCCATGGTTGAACTAGATAGAGTTTTGTCAGCCCGTTGTTGAAAACCCTAGCTTAAGTTTTCTGACTGAAAAGGCTCTCCAGGCGATATATTTCATTTTTGTCGAAGAATGTTGGCCATAACAAAGAATGTGCAGAATTTGGCCATCGGGCAGGCTATACAGTAATCATTACCGCGACTACCTCGAATCTGACTTGGCTTAGCCATTGCATTCTTACGGTTTGACGTCGCAAGAGTACGCATATAGTTTTGCATTAAATCAATGCTGCTAATGCTTTGTCCTGAGATCGGCACAAATGTACGGCCTATTTTTGACCATTGAAAATAAGATCGCAATTTCAAAATATAATCCATCGTGTTTGAAAAAAATCCAAGCGTAACTATTTCCTTTAATACACCTGTTTGCACTCGCATTTGACCATTCAGCATATCTGTTTGAACGGCAATTTCAATAATCATCATTCGACAAAACATATCGGCTGCTGGCACCCGAATTTAACAGATTAGCAAAACTATTTAAACAGTAGTTTACTCATTCTGCAAAACTGTTAGATAAGTAAACATGATTTCGACCAAGGGCGGAAAATTTCGTCACTTTGCTATTATACGAGTGTAGCTTTTGTGCGTTGACGGAAATAGATGGGCGATCAAAATTATCTGCTCGTCGGTCTGCATAACTTTTACTGCGATTCATTTCACCCAATGCTGATCTGTTTGGGAGATTATTGAAAGTTCTGCTCAATGACGGGTTGTAATGGAATGCCGACTAATAGTTATGGCAAATAGTGAATGTTTATGGTGATACGAAGTGGTGTCCTCAATATGCAGACGCAGAGTGCTTAAAATAGTTTTGCCCATTGGTCAAATGCGATTGCAAAAAGGTGTAGTTTAGGTTGATATAAGTCGTATTGTGTTGCAGGCAAGATCATATATATTTTGTGGGGCAGCAAAGACAGCAAAGACGGGGCAAAGAAGTTTAACTTTACATTGAATCGTCTGAGTCGAAAGTTGTTACAGAGGCTGCCTAGCATTAGCAACCGTGTTGTTAACCAAAAAGCCACTGATCTTGGGCATCAGCGTTCTTTTTGTGACATAAACAACGGCCAGTGAGTCAAGTTGAACCTCGTGAATATAAGAGCCTTATGCACTTGGGAATATTTATATTCATTTTTGAGATAGTTATATGTAAAGCTTAGCATTAATGTGTGAAATTTAGTTGGAAATAGCACGATGAGAAGACCACAGTGGAGGCAAATGCACTTTAACCTGGCATTGACTGGAGTCTGATCTGAACAACATTAACTGGGTGGGGTGGGGTGGGGGGGGGGATTGCGTTAAACGTCCCCTAGTTATCTTCCGAACCAATGATCACAGCGAGACGCGCTAGGCAGCATTCGAAAGCGCTTATTGAGACAAATATAAAACATGCTCAAAAATATCAAATTGAGGTCACATACCAGGTCACGGTCAGGTCAAAAGGTAAAAATGAAGGTATTTTCGTTTATGGGGCATACTTTCCATCCAAAGCCTTCGATTGCGACCATGATCACCCAAAGTGCTCTTAAACATATGATACACATCACGAATGATCGAAAGTGAGATTATTGGCAAAGAGCAAAGGTCATGGTCATTGGTCAGGTCGCAAAAGGTCACTATACACAAAAAAATATCTACGAAAGCCATGCAATACATGTTTTATGGATCATTTTACGCATGGAAAACGATAGTGATATTCATTGGACCACCAAACTTCATGTTTATGAAGTAAATGTCAAGCTAAGGTCTAAGCAAGGATTACTATCTATACGATATCAACCAAAAGCATGTTTTAGACCAGTTTTGTTCTTGAAATACAGTGCTGTCATTTATAATTGTCTGTATCTTGTCAATCAAAGCCAAAAAACGTTATGTCAAATTATGACGTTATGAGTTACCACCACTGTAAATGCGATCAATCAGTCGAAAATAATTATCATTTTGAAATTTGGTATGATATTTTTTTTCATATGGTTTTCTGACATATCTTCCGATTTATTAAATACCTTTGAAAATTTTGCTTGTGTAGTTATTTTTGTATTTCTTATTTTTGTAGTAAAAAACAAACAAAAAAATGAAAATCCGAGATTTACATTTTGTAGCCCTTATTATTTGCAATCTTTATCTGTTTTTGGATTTAATTTTGCTTATTATGTTGCCTTTGTAAGGTCTGTTTAAATTTAGCTGACTTATGTGTAAAACCGTGTGTAGTGACGTCACTAGATTCACTATATCTTAAAAATGTATAAACGAAATAGCTTTATTTTCGCACAGAAGGCATGAAATAGATCTAGAATAAGGTACCTGAAGATTTACGTTGATAGTGTTAATCGTTTTTGAGTTATAACACAAAAAACGGTAGGGGCGTCAAACGCCCCCCCCCCCCAGTCAAGGCCGGGTTAAGTGGAAATTTAAGCGAAGATGGGCACGAAAGTCAAATCAGATTCCTCAGACGAGGCAGGAGGATATGATCGATATGATCCAACTAAAGGTGATTGGACAATCGCCAGTAAAATAAAAAAGAAACTGTGCCATTTAGAGCATCAATCAATCTGAAATGATTTACCTCCGGGATCATGGGAAAGTTGGATTACGTCATTGTGACGTAGTCCTGGGAGTTTCCAGAGACTCGTGGTTGGGGGCTTAATTAGTGCCTACCTAACTACAGAACATTTTTACCCAATGAACGTTTAAAGGAATATTCAGAAGTTCAGGTTAGATCGGATCGAGATCTGGTTGGTCACATTGGATCAAAATACTTTAAATCACATAATCTGAAAGACAAACATGTTTCTACACCATTCGAGATTGTAACAGATTTTGCCCGTTAAACTCAGTCCACGTATAAAAAACTCAGAAACGATTTAGAG
Source organism: Semibalanus balanoides (assembly GCA_014673585.1). NCBI lineage: Eukaryota > Metazoa > Arthropoda > Thecostraca > Balanomorpha > Balanidae > Semibalanus > Semibalanus balanoides. Next base: position 7,370 of record VOPJ01013901.1, read on the forward strand.
GAGCTGGAAATGAGTTATTATGTTACCAGTAAAGTAGTAACTAGTAAGCCATACAAATATATATATTTACGCGGAAAAAGCAAATATTAACGCCAGTTATTTAGTTCAAACTCACATTTTTCCTCAGAATAATGCGAAATCTGTTGGCTTAGAAGCACGCATGTGTCTGCATTACGGCAGGATATTATTCCATCACCGAAAATGACCACTTTTTCATCGACTTCCATGTTAAAGCATCACCATATCTTTTGTCTTTTATCATAACCTTACCATATAGGTAGGTACCTAACCTAACCTCAACTCACCTAACCTAACCTTACCCTTCGAGCCAGTTTACATATTTATAAAGAAGTACATCGTCCGAAATCCGCAATATATCTTGTTGAAATGAAGCCAGAATACCCACCCCGTGGAAGGTTTTCAATACACTGTCGATATGTTGTGACATTTCGGTGATTTTAAGTCATTTCCGTTGATAGAGTTAGTCATTTCGGTGATGGAATTAATTTATTTCCCTTCATAACGCCATCGACTTTGTGAGGGATCGTGGCGTATACAAGCCAGTACATGACCAAGTACCTACTTACTGAAGATGCCGGAACATGCAACACTTTGAGAACCACCAAAGTACTTGCTCTAAGAAGTATTCCTCACTATTATATTTCACTAAGAATGTGTAGAATAGCGTCCACCACCGTCGCTCACTGTCCGTGCCCTGAGGCGTCTGTCTGGATTCTGTGTCACAAGGTCATGCGTGGTCTACAGGTCACTGGCGCTCCGGTCTCGCCGGCCCGCTCCTATCACTCAGCACCCCCCAAACAGCGGCACGCGCGTACTGGTACGAGGCGGGGTCGGGGAGTGGGTACAGATCAACAATTTGTAGGTACACGAATCTAGAACGTTCAGGCCAGCGCTGAACGCTACACATACGCTCAGAATGTTGCTAAGAAAAACGTTTTATAGACGATTCAAACAGACAAATCACGATAAATACTTCACAAAGATCATTCTTGCTATCAAAAGAATGAGGTACTGAAACAGTATATTCTTGTTCAGCACTATTTGTTTCATTGCTTATCCAAACACTTTCCCAAAATCTTACTTCATCTGTGCGTCCAGCGTCATAATCATACGTCAAATCAGCCAAAATCAGCCAATCAGCGACTGGAGATACCTAGTATCCCAGTTACCGACTTTTAGGACTCAATATGAAGTAATTTAGGGGTTTATATAAAGATGTAAAAGCTAATCAGTCATTTTCGAGTATCGAGAACAACTTGGCTATCGCAACTCAAAACCCCATTGACAAGACAAGGTGAACTGTTTCCTTTAACGTTATAAAACCTCGGCCGCCCCATGATAAACCTATATGGAGATTTTGATCATGCGTCATGCGCTCGCTAGACACCGCACCGGGATGTCTTTTTTTGTCTAAGCTATGTATTATCCACTAAGCTACAATTTTATAGCATGATTCAGCTATGCTAGAGACATAAAAGAAGAGTGCAACAAAGAGCCTCTGGGGCCCATCCGAGGTTGCACAATCTAATAAATCAATTTAAATCAATGTAAATAACTTCCAAAACGTTGCAGATATCGATGTAAAACTTGGTATACCTTTGCGTACATCAATTTTGCTACGCTATCTATGAAAAAATTAGCAGTTGCGTCGAACAAATAAGATATACCGATTTTAATGACGTCAGTAGGTATACAAAGCATTTTTGGTCGAAAATAGCTAAATGTTTGAAAAATCGCAAAAAATCTAGTTTTGAAGTAAATTGCAAATACAAAACGTTAAAACACGTGAAATGACAAGTTCTTCAAGGTGGATATATCGGATTAAAAAATGAGCAATTTTTTTAATGAAGATTTTTTATAATTCCTCCCCAATTTCAAATGAGTTCCTACGCCCCTGTGCACAATGCACTTGCACATACCCTCACCCCTCCACCAGTCTCGCCCCTTCAAATCACCTTATTCTACCCATAGGCGTACCCAAGGGGTGGGGGTGGGGGGCAAGAGAGGCACTTGCCCCCCTGAAGGTCCGTGCGTTCCCCCTTGGTCTATGTGCCCCCTTTGGAAATTGAGTCCGAAGGGCCCTATTTTATCTCTAAAGACCACGCTTCGCGTGGTCTTTAGAGAGTTTAGAGCACTCCAGAGGTTCTTGAGGCCAGAGTGCCGCCTCAGGCGACCAGAGCGAGTTTTTTTGGTTGATGTACCTTGGACTTCCTGGAAAAATAATGTTTTTTTTGATTTTTTTAAAGGGGAAAAAATGCAAATATGCCCCTCTATAAACATAGTGGGCGAAGTCCGGTTATTTTTTTAGTGGGGTTACCTTGTGCCCCCTGATCGAAAATTGCCCCCCCCCCCTGAAGCGAATCCCTGGGTTCGCTTCAGGGGTAGGCGGGCGGCGTTGGCGAGAGGCGTTGGCGGGATTGGCGTTGGCGGGAGGCGTTTGCGGGCGGCGTTGGCGGGCGGTCTTGACAATTTATTCCGGCCGAGTGGGGTATGATTTTTACCCTATGCCGCGTAAGTCATTCAATGTGTGTTTTTGATATTTGTCAATCACGTTTTAATTATAACTAGGTCCTTACCAGAGCAAGAAATTATGGTATTTTATAGCTTGAATTTTGACTTCGATAAAATTGAAGAAGCCTTGGAAGCAAAGTCGACAAAGCTTTTAGAATTCCAGTCAGAATTGTATCACACGCACTGTTTTCACGCGCTCTGGTACAACAAATTTGCCCTAGGGCTATTTCGTTGTACCATGTTGTACCACACCTCTCCGGACTCCGGTTAGTGTATTTTGATATCCCCGGCATATGGTAATTTCGGAAAACACACTTTTTATTTTTATTTACCGTGAAAACAGGCTCGATAAAAAAAACACACTAAAATTACGCTTGAAACGGTACTTTCGGCAAAAACACATTTTTATGTTTTTATTTACTGCAAAAAGAGGCTCAAACAAATAACACTAGAACTCGTCTCGAATCGGTACTACACCATTTTCGGTGTTCTTTTTACTACGAATTATATGTAAACATACAAAGAAAACATAGTTCGTTTACCGATGAAATGGTAATGTTACCACAAAACAGTGTAGCGTTACCAACCAACGTTACAATTCGTGTACGATGACGTCACTAGATTCGTGTACGATGACATGATAAATGATGGTATAAAACTGCAACAGACCGGTACTTACAGCATCTCGATGCGGTTTCTGCACCTTTTAAAAGGCTCGAATCGGTAGTTACTCTGGTTTACATATTTTTTCTGCTCATTTTTTCTCTGTGTGCAGACGGTCGGAGCCGCATGCTGGTATGCACGGCGTCTCCAATAAATTCGTGATTTGGCAAATAATCCTTCAGATTATATTCTTGAAATGCGATGGGATAAATCAGAAAATACTATCAGCCCTTCAATAAAACAATGTGAATTTCAAATGAGCGCCGAAATCAATGCAGAGTAAACAAAAAATGAGTGAAACTAAACAAATTCACTTTGTGGGGTATCAGCCAATGCTAGGGGCCCACTTCGGTGTGCCCCCCGTCGCAAAATCCTGGCTGCGCCCCTGGAAGCAATCTATGCGCTACTATTTCAATTTTCAATGTGGTAATTCTAGAGCCATGCCCCCGAACAAACCAACTTACCTACACTAGATAAAACGTGATTCTACTGACGATTCAACCCTCCACCTCCCCCGGTCAACAACATCTCGCTGACGGCTGACAGCCGGAAATCCTTCCCCGCTCAACATTTTTTTTTTTAAATGCGTCACTCACTGGATTTACCCCTAAAAAACGGATAGATTCGCCCCTGGGCCTGGACACTGCTGGTGCCTCCTCCAAACCATAACGCTGCCAATGGTCTTTTGCCCTCCCCCCTATTAGCCATTCGGCCGCCACAGCCAGTGTACCAGCAGCATGATATAATACAGGAAAAGTAATTGAAAAGATAATGAACATAATCTTCTCATAGCCTGGCCTAGGCCGACCAATCGGTATTCCAGCCAGAAGCAGGGGCTCCGCCACAGGGAGGGACGAGGGTGGAGCCCCTACGCGTTTCCCCAACATTTTCTGATTTTGACATTACGCCTGTGGGCGTTGCCAGGGGCGTAGCTACCCCAGAAAAGTGTGTGTGTGGGGGGGAGGGGGGGGAGGCTGAGCAGGCAAAAATCGCTCAAAGTAGGTACCATCAAAATCCACACAAATGCAAATTTTTCCCCGGATTTGACCCACTTCCTCGTCTAAGTTGAAGTGGGGAGGGGGGCTGCCAGAGCCGGCTGAAGCCATGTTGGGAGGCTGAAGCCCCTCAATTGAATAGGAAACTACACCCCCTGGCCCCTGGGCGTTGCACGGAAATAATCGACTTCGGAATGCCCCCCCCCCC
>VOPJ01013902.1:0-11764 GCA_014673585.1 Semibalanus balanoides
AGCCGGCGGGGCCCGGGCGGTCGGCAGCGCCAGACGGGGCCGGGCCCGGCTGGCGGCAGCACCGGCCTAATGTCTGCCGGCCCCCGCGGCGGCGGCGGGGGCACCAGAGGCGGGCCTCCTGACGACACCATAGACGCACACGTCAGCTCACCGACAGCTGAACAACATGCAGCAGTTTGTACGCTGATTCGCGTGACCACATTGCAGTTTAATAATATATATATATATATATATATATAATATATATATATGATATTATATATTATTATATATAATATATATAGATATCGTCACGGAATAAAAGTACTAATATGACAAAAAGACAAAAAGAAGAAACACCGCACCTATATAAATAGTATCCTATATAATAAAATTAAATAAATATATATATATATATATAATATATATATATATATATATTATATATATATAATATATAAATATAAATATACACATACTAGTGTCAACGTTCCGTTGCAGGTGTTAAACATGGCAGAACATGGACAAAGATGATAAAGTAACACCTTTGTTCAGCAGAGTCCCGAATTTGATCGACTTGGGTGGAAAATGACACTGAAATGAAAATAGTTTTTAACTCTCACTCCCCATGTAAGAACTTAATTTTCCACTCCCAAACTAAGAATAATTATATTGAATTCTGAAAAACATAACTACAATATGTTGACTCTACTCTATATTAGCTCTACAGGACTTCAACCAAAACTAGCGCTTTTTTCTACAACATTTTCAACTCTCTCTTTTTTTTCTTCTTTTTTCTTTTAGCAGGCATTTTTATCTCTGACACCCAAGCAAGGAATGCGACTTTGGGACACTGTTGTTCAGTAATTGTGTAAGTGACATGACAACTTACATTTCTGGATGTCTGGAGCCGTTGACAGCAGGCAGCTGTCAACAGATAACGATGACAGGTCAGTCAGCTGTCAACATACAACGATGACAGGTCAGGCTGCTGTCAACAGATAACGATGACAGGTCAGTCAGACCAGGCAGGCGGCATGAGGATGACACACCAGGCAGCAGTTCAGCTGTCCGGGCGATAGGACAGACTCGAGAGAGCGCTCGGTGTTTTGGTTACAGATAACACTGTTTAAAGGTCGTAGCGGGGGACAGACATAGAACCGTGGCCGGCAATTTGGACGACACTAGCGCACACGCCCTTTAGCCATCTGAGTCCCAGAGGCGGAGTGGCCTGGACAGTAACAGAGGTCGGTCGCCGGACCCATCTGAGTCCCAGAGGCGGAGTGGCCTGGACAGTAACAGACGGTCGGTCGCTGGACCCATCTGAGTCCCAGAGGCGGAGTGGCCTGGACAGTAACAGACAGTCGGTCGCCGGACCACATGGTGGTTTAGTCATACTGTTTATTTAAAGGCATTGCCCCCCTCTCTCTCTCTCACACAGACACAGACACAGACACAGACACAGACACAGACACAAGACCAGACACAACACAAGCTAGACACAGACACAGACCAACAGACACAGACACAGACACAGACACAGACACAGACACAGACAAGAACAACAGACACAGACACAGACACAGAACCGACAGACAGCAGGCAGACACAGACACAGACACAGACACAGACACAGACACACACAACCACACACTTACCCACACACACAACCACACACACACCACTCGTACACACAGCAACACAACACAACACACCAGTTTACTCCACGGCGGAAGCCGAGTCGGCCGGAGCCCTCTTGGGGCCTCTGTCCTTCTTCTTCCTGCGGCGCCCCCTCTGGGAAGCGTATGTCTCGGTAGGCCTCGGCGCGGCGCTGCGAAAACGACAGCTCTTCCTCCTCCTCACCATCCTCATCGCGTTCCTCCCGCCGGCGGCGCGGCTCCTCATTCTTGTCCTCCTCCGAGTGACTGCCCGGCGGCGGCCGCCGGTCGTCATGTCTATCCTCAGACCCATGATTTCCCGGGGGCCTCCTGTCATCACGTCTATCCTCTGAGTCCTGACTACCCCGGGGCCCCCTGTCCTCACGTCTATCCTCTGAGTCCTGTCTTCCCGGGGGCCTCCTGTCCTCACGTCTATCCTCTGAGTCCTGTCTTCCCGGGGGCCTCCTGTCGTCACGTCTATCCTCTGAGCCCTGTGGGGGCCTCCTGTCATCACGTCTATCCTCAGAGTCCTGTCTTCCCGGGGGCCTCCTGGTCGTCACGGTCTATCCCTCTGCCCTGTCTTCCCCGGGGCCTCCTGTCCTCACGTCTATCCTCTGAGTCCCTGTCCTTCTCTCGGGGCCTCCTGTCGTCACGTCATCCTCTGAGCCCTGCCTTCCCCGGGGCCCCCTGTCATCACGTCTATCCTCTGAGCCCTGCCTTCCCGGGGGCCTCCTGTCATCACGTCTATCCTCAGAGCCCTGTCTTCCCAGCGGCCTCCTGTCGTCGCCAGAGGGCGGCCGCCGTTGCGGACTGAGTCGGTCGCGCGGACGGCCGCCCCGCTCGCCGCGCCGCAGTCTCTCCTCGATCTCACGCTCACGAGCGGCAGTGTCCACCGGCCGCGCGCCGCCGAAGATGCTGCTCTTGCCGGCGGCCGGGGCTGGCTTTCCGATCTCGGCGGCCGGCACCGTGCGGGGCTTCAGGTTCAGCCGCGGCCGACCGTCCGGCTGGCGCTGCACCACTGTAGACACACATACAGAACAGGGCACACACGGGTCAGGTTCAGCCGCGGCCGACCGTCCGGCTTGGCGCTCGCAACCACTGGTAGACACACATACAGAACAGGAGCACAACGGGTCAGGTTCAGCCGCGGCCGACCATCCCGGCTGGCGCTCACCACTGTAGACCACATACATGAACAGGGCACACACGGGTCAGGTTCAGCCGCGGCCGACCGTCCGCTGGCGCTGCACCACTGTAGACAACACTACAGAACAGGGCACAACACGGACACTACCGGGTCAGGTTCAGCCGCGGCCCGACCGTCCGGCTGGCGCTGCACCACTGCAGACACACATACAGAACAGGGCAAACACACGGGTCCAGGTTCAGCCCGCGGCCGACCATCCGGCTGGGCGCTGCACACTGTAGACACACATACAGAACAGGGCAACACACACGGGTCAGATTCAGCCGCGGCCGACCGTCCGGCTGCGCTGCACCACTGTGACACACAATACAGACAGGGCACAACACGGGTCAGGTTTCAGCCGCGGCCGACCAAACCGGCTGGCGCTGCACCACTTGTAGAACACACATACAGAACAGGGCACATGCACGGGCAGGTTCAGCCGCGGCGACCGTACCGGCTGGCGCTGCACCACTGTAGATCACACATACAGAACAGGGCACACACACGGGTCAGATTCAAGCCGGCGGCCGACCATCCGGTCTGGCGCTGCATCCACTGTAGACCACACAAGGTATCAGTACAGGGCACACACGACGGGTCAGGTTCAGCCGCGGCCGACCGTCCGGCTGGCGCTGCACACTGTAGGACACACATACAGAACAGTGGCACACACGGGTCAAGGTTCAAGCGCGGCCGTCATCCCGGCTGGCGCGTGCACACTGTAGACAACACATACAGAAGGGCACACAGACGGTCAGTTCAGCCGCGCCGACCGCCGGCTGGCGCTGCACCACTGTAGACACACATACAGAACAGGGCACACACGGGTCGGTTCAGCCGCGGCCGACCATGCGGCTGGCGCTGCACCACTGTAGACACCAATATACAGAACTTCAGGGCACACACACGGGTCAGATTCAGACCGCGGGCCGACCATCCGGCTGGCGCTGCATCCAACTGTAGACACCATACAAACATGGGCACACACAACGGGTCAGATTCAGACCGCGGCCGTACCATGCCCGGCTGGCGCTGCACACAACTGGGTAGAGACACATACAGAACAGGGCAACACAGACACGGGTCAGATTCAGCCGCGGCCGACCAATCCGGCTGGCGCTCACCACTGTAAGCACACATACAGAACAGGGCAACACACACGGTCAGATTCAGCCCGCGGCCGACCATGCCGGCGGGGTGTGGCGTGCACCACTGTAGGACCACACATACAGAACAGGGCACATACACACGGTCAGGTTTCAGGCCGGACCCGAACCGTCCGACCTGGCGCTGTAACACCACTGGTAGACACACATACAGAACAGGGCACACAGGTGCGGGTCAGGTTCAGCGCGCGGCCGACCGTGCTGTCCGGCTGGCGGCTGACCACTGTAGACACACATACAGTAACAGGGTGCAACACCACGGGTCGATTCAGCCGGGGCCGACCGTCCGGCTGGCGCTGGACCACTGCAGACACACATACAGAACAGGGCACACACACGGACACACGGGTCAGGTTCAGCCGGGGCCGACCGTTTGGCAGCCGCTGCACCACTGCAGACACTCACACACCGACGTACAGAACAAGTAAAACAAATAAACCTACACAAGGTTTCCAGTACATGATTAAGAAACGTGTATATTCTGTGGGTTCCACAAATCCATGTCACAGTGGCGCGGCCTTAGCAGCCTTCTCTACCACTGTCTTCAACTTGGTTATAGACGTCACCAATATAGTAATGAAACTCGCCAATTAAAAGCCTCTCCCTTCACATAGGTTGCAGTGTAGCGTGGTTGGCTTACCAGAGTTGGGTCGGTCCGCGCCGGAGCCAGACCTGTCGTCCGGACGGGGTGCACCGGTGAAGCGACCACCAGGTCCCCTGTCGTAGCCTCCGGGGCCTGCTCTATCAAAGTCCCCAGGGCCTCCTCTATCGAAGCCGCCAGAACCACCCCTATTATAGCCGCCGGGACCTCCTCTATCATAACCCCCAGAACCACCCCTATCGTTACCTCCGGCACCGCCTCTATCGTAACCGCTAGGACCTCTGTCATAACCACCCGGACCTGCCCGATCATTACCCCCGGGACCTCCCCTAGGACCACCCCTGTCATAACCTCCAGAGCCGCCCCTATCATAACCTCCATGGCCTCCCCTATCAAAGCCCCCCGAACCTCCTCCCCTGGGAGGTCCCCGGTGGTCGTCGCGGTCGAATCCGTGCTGTCCGGGCGGACCGTCTCTTCTGGGTCCCCTGTGAAGGAAACCAGCGATAAGAAGGACGTCAACGATGCTACACACAATAGGTGCCTCACGCCAGACAACCTGGGTCGGAAGTGGCGATCAGACAATTCAGCACACTCTGATGTTCTGACGCCCAGCAGTCCTAAACACACGCGTATGGCCACCACAGCTGCCGAGCCGACCAAGACGAATCTAGAAAACACAGGTCAACACAATGCTTAAATGGTGCAAGTGCCGTTACAATCAGGCATGTGCCTGGATCCCGGGATCCAGCTGAGATCCGGATCTGTGTCCTGTGTCTCCGGGATCCACACGGGACACCAGAATCCAGGTACTCTCAATAAGCCAAGGGATCCACGAACATTGCAGATTCTGATATATTTTATGCCGAGGGATCCACTGGAATCCCAGATCCAACTTCAGGGATCCAGGCACAAGTCTGGTTACAATGCTAGAGAGCCAAAACGGCCTTCCCTGACCGGACATCTGAGAGGGAGGCGTGGGTGAGACGGCAACTGTGAGGACGCCGCCCTCACAGTGTCGGCGGGCCTTACCTGTCCATGCCGCGGCTGGGAGGGCCGTCATGACGGTCTGACGAGCCACCTGGGGGCACAGCACGTCAACACGTCACAACAACTGCTACATCACCGCCATGGGACTGCACACGTCACAGCCACCATTCAGTCACGTCCATCTGCCATACACGCCCGATCATCATAATACACCGCCAACCGGTCATCCACCAATAAACCCACCATGACTCGGATTCGAGACTTCACTAGAGGAAATCCTTTAGGGCAGGACCGACCAACGAGAGGCATCCGAGTCATGCTAGGCCCAGTCACGCCAAACCGCCAGTAATAGCAGGACAATAGCTACAGGACCACTATGTACGGAGGTGCAGTCGAGTTCGAGGCCTGAGCCTTCTCAGAGAAGATGGCTCTCACGGTCTAGAGCGAGGGCGGCACCGTCGAGCAGGGATCGGCATTCAGCGCCTTGATGTCCTTCGTGCAACTGATACACTTCGCCCGAAGACCAGATCGACTCAGACTCCCGACCTGGAGAATCAGCATCCAGCGCACACGGGAGGCCATTGAGTTTCTCTGCCGTTCGGCCCCTCGTCTGATGAACAAGAGCAGAACATCCAGCAGAGAGAACCCCACTGTGTCCAGACTGGTCACCATAATCTGAGAGAGAAGCAACAGGCAGAACATTTCTGAGCGCCAATGATGCAGGCTTAAATTCGTTCAATTAATCGATGAGGTCCGCGGTGCGAGAGCTCGTAATCGCGACAGCCCCAGTAGACACTACATATGCCGCGTTCGCTCGGGACAAGCAATGGTGGCAAGCTAGAGACAGATGTGACACATACCTGAGGTGTCTCAACCAGCCAGATGGGTTGTACAAGGGAGTCAATGTACACAGAGCTCACTCAATGCCATGAGTGCACTCGAGTACAAGCACTGGAGCGCAAAAGCAGTTTGATAACATATCACACGTCACACACCATCACCTCTGTGTTCCACACAAGATTGATGCGCACCCAGAGAGTAAGAGCCACATCAGACTACACGACTTTCCCTCTGAAACTGTAGGTCGGAGCGGCCACGTAGAGATGATGATGAGAGCGCAGAGCAAAACTCACCTCTGTCGATATGTCAGAGATGTGGGGTCCACGGTCCAGAGAGATGATAGACTAGTACTACTTGATCCCGGGAGCATGCAATCGATGAACTGGCGCGGTGAATGGCGCGCTGAAGACAGGAGGGTCCTGGTTCCAACGAGATATATGGTGACAGGTGAGCAACGGACACATCCTGTTCGACAGAATGGCTGGTGGGGGTGAGACAGAGCAACATTGTCCTGTTTCCTCAAAGATGGTCGCGCCGGGTCGAACCGAACGAACACATTCATCTGGTCCTCCCAAGAGGGTGACCAGGTGGAGTACAGCGGAACAATCACAACTGATCTGACCAGATGGGCAGGCAGGTACGACCAGACACATTCTGTTCATCAGATGGTGGCGGTCGAGGCGAGGACAACATCTGCTTCATTTCCCAGATGGTGACAGGTGAGACAGACACTTTCATGTTCATTCAGACGTGGTGACAGCTGAAGACAGACACCATCCTGTTCATCACATGGTGCGACCAGCGTGAGCAACCAGACAAATCCCTGTTCACCAGATGGTGCAGGTGAGACAGACCACATTCACTGTTCATCAGAATGGGGGCAGTGAGACCAGCACATCCCTGTTCATCAGTGGTGGAACCGGTGAGACAGACACACCTGTTCTTATTCGATGGTGCACAGGTGAGAACAGACACATCCTGTTCGCCAGATGGTGGCAGGTGAGACAGACACATCCTGTTCTCAGATGGTGGCAGGTGAGACAGAACATCACTGTCCATTCAGATGGTGACAGGTGAGACAGAACACATCCTGATCATCAGATGGTGGCAGGTGAGAACAGACACCATCACTGTTCACCAGAATGTGGCAGGTGAGACAGAGCACGATCTCAGTTCATTCAGATGGTGGCAGGTGAGACCAGACACAATCCTGTTACATCCAGATGGTGCAAGTGAGACGGACCCATCATGTTCATCAGTGGTGGCAGGTGAGACAGACACACCCTGTTCATCAGTGGTGGCAGTGAGACAGACACTCGTTCATCAGATGGTGGCAGGTGAGACAGCACATCCTGTTCATCAGATGGTGACAGTGAGACAGACCACCCTCTGTTCATCGATGGTGGCGGTGAGACAGCCACTGTTATATGGTGACAGGTGAGACAGACACATCCTGTTCACCAGATGGTGGCAGGTTGAGACCAGGACACAATCCTGGTTCATAATCAGATGGTGCAGGTGAGACAGACAACATCACTGATCACCAGATGGTGGCAGGTGAGACCAGACACATACTGATACAGATGGTGGCAGGTGAGACAGACACATCCTGATTACCAGAATGGTGGCAGGTGAGACGACACATCCTGATCAAAGATGGTGCAGGTGAGACAAGACACATTCTGTTCGCCAGATGGTGGCAGGTGAGACAGACACATCCTGTTCATCCAGATGGTGGCAGGTGAGACAGAGTACATCAGCGGGGCGGCACCTGGCCGCTGTGACTGCAGTGCTGAGCTCACCTCCGTGCGGCCCGGCCTCTTGACGTCCCTGGTCACGAGAACCGTAGTTGCCTTCGCGGACGTCCCGTGGCGGATCGCGGCGACCGTAGTTCCCTCCGCGAACGTCACCCGGTGGGTCACGGGACCCATGGCGGTAGTCGCCGTCTGCAATAAACCAACAAATGTCAATCTCAGCAAAGGGTTTCTCCTGCGCTTGCTATCCATGGCAGCAAACGGGCAACGAAACAGGCACACAGCACGAGCAAAGGTGAGACACGAGCCGGCGGGAGGTGGGACAGAACGAACGAGAGGGACGAGGTAGGACAATCGGAACCGAACTCGAGAATGGGACGAGATAATAACAACGGAACTGAACGCAGAGGGACGAGGTGGGACAATCGGAACGAACCGAGAGGTGACGAGATAGGACAACGGAACCGAACCGAGAGGGCGAGGTTAGGACAACGGAACCGAACCGGGGAAGAGGGCGAGATATAACAACGGAACTGAACGAGAGGGACGAGATATGGATCATACGTAACCGATTCCGAAGGGAGCGAAATAGAACAACGGAAACGAACCGAGAGGGTACGAGATGAAACAATGTAACCGACCGAGGAGGACGAATAGGAACAACGGAACCGAACCGAGAGGACGAGATAAAGGACAACTGGAACCGAACCGCCGAGGGACCGAATAGAACAAGGAACCGAACCGCGAGGGACGAGATAGAACAACGGAACCGAACCGAGATAGAACAACGGAAACAAACCGAGAGGGACGAGATAGGTCAACGGAAACAAACCGAGAGGGACGAGATAGGACAACGAAAACGAACCGAGAGGCACGAGATAGAACAACGGAACCGAACCGAGATAGAACAACGGAACCGAACCGAGAGGACCGAAAGATAGAAACACGAACAAACGAGCGGGACGAGAATAGAACAACGGAACAAACCAGGGGGACGAGATAGGACAACGAAAACGAACCGAGAGGCACGAGATAGAACAACGGAACCGAACCCGAAGATTAGAACAACGGAAACCGAAACCGAGAGGGACGAAGATAGAACAACGGAACAAACCGAGAGGGCGAGATAGAACAACGGAAACAAACCGAGAGGGACGAGATAGGACAACGAAAACGAACCGAGAGGGTACGAGATAGAAACGGTTTTTTGCTAGGTTGTAGGACAACGTAGAACGAGGACATAGTACAACTGAGAACACTATAGTCCGCCCGTGTAGCTCAGTCGGGAGAGCGCTGGACTACAGATCTGACAGATCCCCCTGGCAAGATGGGTTTCGAGCCGCTTCGGCGCTCGCTGTTCGCTCCTGGCCGGGGATGACCTGCAAGGCTGTGGCAGCGGCGCGTCAAAGGTCAGATGAAGCCAGCGAGCCGGCGGCCGTCCTCAGTCTTAGGGGAAGTTAAACTTTCGTCTCTAAATTCTTGCCGTGACTGGAATTGCGTGATCGGATTGGTTTTGGGGTTTCAGGGCTGCGCAACAAGCTTAGTTAGCGTGGGTCTTGATCCTCGGGAATCCATCAAAACATTAGGACAAATTTATAAAACACTTAGGTTATTAATTTTATGAACATTACAGCCAAATCCGTGGAAGCAGCTCCGCCGTCAATGACCAGGCATTAAAAGTGGTTTAAAATAGAACAAACACCAAAACGGACGACGAGGATGAGATTCGAACCTCACGCGGGCAGAGCCATTGGATTAAGCGTCCGAACGTAACCACTTTCGTGCACCTCGTCACAGACTCCACATACGAAATACGATATCACACGAAATACGATATCACAATATCAGCTGGTCACGGTGGCGTCACAGCCTACTCGTATCACGCCTATTAACACATTTTCGCAGCGTTACCTCGTGGTATTTGACCAAGTCGAAGTGCATCTGTCCGCAGATAGATGGCAGTGGGGCCGATACAATCATCTCCTGCTTCGCCAGCAAGTTCGAGGACCTCTGTTCGCTGATGACCGTGTCAAAGAAGCGAACTCGCTCAATGTAAGGTGGAACTCGTGTAACATTCGCTGATGAAATTGTTTCTACTGGGCGAGAACGCCCGTCAGATGACGATCTAGACTGCCATCAGCGGCAGGAGCAAGACAAGTCCAACTTCACTGAATGGGTGACGTCTCTGCTGCTGCAGCTCCAGCCGGCGGAACCCAATAGCAGGTGTATCTGACAAAGTCGTCCTCAATGTGGTGTTCCTGGTGGAACAGTGGCTGCCTTCCTAACTCCACACAGTACATCTAAAATATAGTCACTGTTTTCGGTGGGTTCTGTGACTCTGTTTGTTGTACGCCATACCCCACAGCTTGGCCAGTATCTGTAGCTTCACGACGTCAAAACACACCTGGCGGTCCTGATTCGGTCCCCTTGCTACTTGACCACGAAGTTTGTGTGGTCTCGCTGTCATTCCTTCTCCGAGCCAAAGAGCATCATGCGGTGGAAACGTCGCGTCGCCCCAGCGTTGAGCGCCTCCTTCATATTGATCGTGACGTCATCGGCAGTGCAGTTACCGCCAACGGTGTCGTACCGGTGCCCGAGTGCTACGGGCTGACGCGGGATATCGTCCAGCGTGCAATGGTCCACACAAGCTGGGTGCTAGCCCAACGACGCTTTGATCTCACACCGCGCCGGCTTCCTCCCTCACCACAAACAGCGCATGCCTCACTGTCCACTCACTCCCAGCTCACCCTCCATCGACAGCATGGTTACACACTGCTGCCCTCCATCGACAGCATGGTCACACACTGCTGCCCTGCAGGCTACTCCCGCTCACGCCTCCATCGACAGCATGGTCACACAATGCTGCCCTAAACGCTCCTCATTTCCGCGAGCATGACCGTCCTGGTGCCTCGGCCGAGACAAAGCAAAGAAGATTATCGCAAGAGGGCAGAACAGGAGAGGAGATTTGAGCGAACGATAAATTTCAGGTCAGGACAGGACAGGACAGGACGGACCATTAAAGGTCAGGTCACGCCCGGTCGCACAGGTCTGGACTGTAAAGAACACAGCACAGTATGATGAAGACTGTCCTGGTGTTGACCCGTGATACAGATGGGGCAGGGCAGGATGTGCCGGCATATAACTATACGATGATAAGAGCCGAATAGAGCCGCGGGGTGTGAGGCTGACCTGCCGACGGTGGCCGCTCCTGGTCCGGAGGCGGCTCCCGCTGCAGCTCCAGCTGCAGCTTCTTACCGTCCAGCTCCTGCAAAAACACGAATACGTGACCACATACGTCCCGACACACTAATTGCTAAGCATGAATGTGATCAACGCTTCCCGATACATTAGCATATGACTCTTATACAATGTAAAGTATATTTTGTTTTACAACAAAGCACAAATAAACAGTCCCAGGAATGTGGTTCAAAACGATATATCCAGTAACCCAATCCTTTTATCTGCGGCTCACGTGTACTGCATGGACATCTCCCGTTATGATAAGCCCCGACCATGTCCATAACAGATCAGTGTGAAATTTTCATTTTACAGTTAACTGTGCTGATGAAAAAAGTATCTGGTTTTCAGCA
>VOPJ01013903.1:0-11771 GCA_014673585.1 Semibalanus balanoides
TATGCTCTTTTAAAAACTGCGTGAAAATGTATGTCAACGCGGCGCCATAGGATATGTTTTTTGATTCTTAATATTTCCTCTATCTTTACTGTGCAACTCGAATGTTTATCACCTTTATTATTTATGTGTTTTTTGTAGTGTATGTATGTTGTTTTTAACTTTTGACTTCGCCTGTCACTGGGCATTGCCTGTTGATGATATTTTGATAATAAACAAACCTATATCTCGGCAACCAAAAGTCGCAAAGACACGGGTCAAACACAGATGCGTAGAGAAACGATCCGCCCGCCTATGCACTATGTGTCGATTAGCGGCGCTTGTACGTGCCAAAGTTACTGCTATACAAGCGCAAATTAATAGCTTATATGACGTCTTCACAATTTAAGTCAGTGCCTCATGCACCTATGGGACTTTGAAGGCGATGAAACCAAACACCAATCTGGTAGACCAATGTACCGTCTCTAATACATTCAAAAATTTAGGTTTGCATACAGTATTTCACTGTTAAAATCTGTCTGTAATATTTGTATCGACGATTGTATAATATTTCCTTAATGACACCGCCGTAGCTTCAAAACCAAAGGGTGCTAGACGATAAAAATGATTCGCCCTTAAAGCGCAATCAAATCCATCTAATACCCACCAAAATGAATTTTGCCTACAACATTGAAGCTTATAATTGGAAATTTAAAATAACGCTCAAAACCTATTTAGTTTAAAGTATCGATTTTAGTTCGGATCTATTTGCGACGGCAAAAGCAACCACAGCGAAAATAATTAAAAACTGCATGCTTTGCAACAAGACGAACCTCCGTTGGACGGGTGATAAATTGACGCGGATTTATTCGACTCGCCGTCCTTCGCCGGTTTAAGGCGTCGTACTGCGTTGAAACGACTCAGGCTCTGATCTACTACGCTGAGGACTTAACATTTTTCGACCCTAAAGGGAAACAAATAGAATACGACTCTAAAACATTGACTGCAGAAGACATAAACAGCTAAACACTTCGAAATGAATCGTCCATCATATCGCTCTGATTTAGTTTCCTACACCATACTATTGTATTTACCTTAGACTACTTTTGTCACCGCCGCGCAACAAAATGTCTCGTTTTCCAACTCATGTGTGACGTCACTGCTACAAGAACCTTGATTATACTTGTTTTGTTTTTAGTCATTTCTTAGTTAATTTCTTATATATTTTGTTTGCTTGTTTAAATATTTATTATAACAAATTATTATCGTTATTATGCGCCCAAAGTGACATACCGTACAAATAAGTCCCAACCCCATTGGGATCCCGCATACGCCTATGATTAGTTACAACATTTCAAACGGAAATATATATGACTAGTATCTTATTTATATTTTTTGGTAACAGCATGACTGCGTTAATATTTTTATATTTGACCTCCCTCTTCAGGTAACCTGGGACCCCCTATTGCAAAAAATATGCCCTATAACTATTTTGTCTGATGTAATATATCGAACCACTGCATTTATCCAGAAAAAACATAACAAAAGGGTTGAATTACGCTTTTACTTTACCCCCAATTTAGTGACCTGCACACGCTTATGATTTTTACATTTCTACAATCGTCATCATATATCAATGTTCGTCTCAATATCTGTCGATTCCTATAAATTGCGTTGAAATCGGTTTATAAACAAGGCAGCTGTGTTGGTTCAATAATACGTATATTTTTTGTAGTGTTTAGTCCCCCGTTGCCCCCTAATAATATTTGTGTTAAATTCATTTTTTAGAGATGTAGATTGTGTTAAGGGGAATCGAACACCGTTTGATTTTGACAATTGGTCTGGTAGATCTCGAGATCTCCGCGGGGCCGAATCTGCCCCCTCTGCCACCAGAGACTATCATGGGTGCCCAAACCCCAAGCCCAGCCTAGCCGAAGCCCTTGAACACCAAGCCCAGACCCAGACCAGACCATTCAAATTCATAATATTGTGACCCATGCCCAATGGGGCCATTCAGATAAGGCAGATGATTATTTTCACAAAATTTGCAACCATTACCTTAGCATGGTGACTTTCATACTATTAACGATAAATAATATCAGGCACCTATGGTTGCTGTTGATTTGAACTTAGCGAACACTTGGCGGTCAACATTATATATTGAATCAGACTTAAAATAGGTCATGATTTAAATAAAAATACTCCCTATGAACTTACCATGTTTTACTGATGTCATATAATTGCCAAAGTCTATTGTTTAATTAAGCGTCCTATATCATTTAAAAACATATTTACCCGGTTTAACATCTGGTTGTCAAGTAAAAAATAACGCTTAGTGACATTATTCCAAAATTGCCAAACACATGCCCACCCAGTACACATGAAAAGTTAAAAAATGCATACCCAACCCAGACAATCGGAAGAATTGAGTGGGCACCCATGGGTGCACCCGATCCATGATAATCCCTGTCTGCCACTAAAGGGGGTAGCCAGGAGCCTGCCACTTATAGGGTTAACTCCAAGCTTACTTATCTACTCTTCTGCTACTCCCGGCATATCCGCTTTCAGAGGCGTGAGACGCATGGGCCTTAGCGGTATTCCTAGGAGAGTCGGACGGGATCGCTAGTCGCTACCGAGCGGCAAGATTGACATCCGGAACACAAACAACATTTTATTCTGCGGTTCATGCGGGCAACGGGCGCGCCACCGGTCGGGGTAGATGGTGAGGATGGGCCGTGGGGGGACGGCGAGGCTGGGGCGGGGGGACGGCGGGGAAGGGGGCTTAGTAGCAGTGGACGGCGTTAAAGGGACTGTCCCCACCTTAACGTTATATTTGAGTGAGATAGACATTTCGTGGCTAGCATTGCATTATTATAGTATAGTAAAACAACCACCTAAGTCGAACACAAAAAAGAATTTGAGTTTGGTTTTGGACATCTGAAACATCCCCATTCCAGTGTATTTGAACGGGGACCCTGAAAGGCCGATTTACGCCGTCACTCTTTACTAAATGTGATGATAGTCGACTTTGTTGACATTTGACCATACATTAAGCGTACATATGGCAGCGTGAAGTTTTTCTCTATTCCCGAAATTCCTTCATATGACCTAACCTGTATTATGTATCGCTGCTGATGGAGATTTGACACAATTCCTGGGTGGAGATTGGCTCATCTAAACTTTGTCATAAGACACCAATGACGTCATCAAACCGGTGATCACCTATCCAGCCGGTACCCAGTAATTAAGAAACGAAACAAGTACAAATCCCCCAGGAATACCTTAAAACAAGTCGATAAACATTGACATTTGGTAAAGAGAAATGACGACATTGGCTTTACGCGGCGATTCAAATACACTAGGGCCGTAAGTTTTGCCGATGTTAAAACAAAACTCAAATTTACGTTCGATTTGACCTCTGTGGGTGCTTAACTTCTACAGGCGAATCGATTGAGTTTCAGAATTATGCGATAATTTTTGGGATTTTGCCCCCCCCCCCCCAAACTTGTCAAAATTCACACTTTCTGGATCCGCACAATAGCTGAGAGGACCCGCTGTCTTTCCGAGGGCCTCAGTTTGGCCTGAGAAGTCTCATTCCACTTGGAGAGTCCTCTGTCGCCTGAGGAGCCCTGCCAGCCTGAGAGGTTCTTGCTCAGCCTGCAGTGACTACACCCGGAATAAGTAGTTAAAATCGGGCTAGCGAAGCTAACATATGTAGGAGGCCCTGTGCCCTTGGGGAAAGGGGAGCATGTATGTGCCAGGGGGCACATATCACAAACCACGGGTACTACCTTGGCGAAATCCTGGATACGCCTTTGGCCATTGCACGTCTTAAAGACGAGCAATGACCAAAGCGAAGGGTGACGTTGAAAGGTCGAGGGGCCCCTAGACAATCTGAAAGGACCCTGTGGGCTCAGCAGTCAGAATTAACTGTCCAGGAATAAAACTTCAAAATTTTGCTCTGCTCCGTGCAGCAATTTAACTACCAGATGGGTACACATGCAGCGTTAAAAAATTGTACGCCGTTTTTTCTTGCGCATATATGGTTGTGCTGCTATTTTCCGATATGACTGGCAAAATAGTAGCTTTAACACTTTTTACAGCACTTTAAACGCACAATAACATGTTTAGAGGTCCGCACCATAAGCAATGTCCCGCATTGATGAGAATGCACATTCAGGGCATAAGACTCCAAATTTTTGCGCCGCTACGAGGCGCAATTTATTTTAAAATTGCAGGTCTTGAGCCTTAACAATATTTAAAATTGGTACAGCTTATTCCAAATTGAAGTTGTTGGTTTTACGTCTTACCACAAAATTGCAATGAAAATGGTTAAGTGCTTTGGGAGAAAACGACGTTAAGTGATGCCATGTCGTGCTATTTTCGGTATAAAAATTATAAATGTTTAACAAATCTGAGAAATTCGAGTTTTTGAGCAACTTGCAAATAAAAAACACCAAAAGACGAAAAGTGATTTTTTTACATTTTTTGTCTCAGATTTGCCTAATTTTGAAGTTTTGACCCCTAAATCCCCATCCACCAAAAAAAATCACAAAATTATTATGTGTCGTTGATGTACAACACACTGTACTGTTTTAGTTATGTGGGCCCCCATGTCATTTGTTCCTAAAAAGTCCGATAACCTGTTTAACAACAATATTTCCAAAACTTTACTGACTTTGTTTGGAATAGCCACTGGTCTGCAGTTGTTCATGGCATTGATGGAACCTGCTTTATTTTTATTGATAGGTACAATGTTAACCATCATCAGTGACCTTGGTAGTATTCCATGCAAAAAAAAAGTTAAAACATATTCCATCAGTAAAAAAGTTGACTGAGTCCAGCCTTCCCCGCTCCCGGCTGTTTCTCCCATCCTACCCGGTAGAAGGAGGCGTTCAGAAGCGATGTGATGTCTTGGCGAGGAGTGAGCAGGCCGGTACCGCGGTGCTCTATCCGTCTCTGCCGCATCACCAGGGTCGCTGCCGACGCGCCCATCGGCCGCTCCGCCCGCGGGTCAGCAACAGTCAGATCAGATGCGGCCCTGACCTCCGCCCATCGGCCGCTCCGCGGGTCAGCAAGAGTCAGATCAGATGCGGCCCTGACCTCCGCCCATCGGCCGCCCCACGGGTCAGCAAGAGTCAGATCAGATGGCCGCCCCTCGGGTTAGCAAGAGTCAGATCAGATGCGGCCCTGACCTCCGTCCATCGGCCGCCCCTCGGGTCAGCAAGAGTCAGATCAGATGCGGCCCTGACCTCTGCCCATCGGCCGCCTCTCGGGTCAGCAGCAGTCAGATCAGATGTGGCTTTGACCTCCGTCCATCGGCCGCCCCTCGGGTCAGCAAGAGTCAGATCAGATGCGGCCCTGACCTCTGCAGAGGTCCTTAGACACCGCTCGAGGCGCTTTAGAGATTCTTTTCGGAATCCGAGATGAAGTACCACCCTGATGTGACGAGCTTGTACGTACTAACGGCATAGTACCCTCTTTACTTTGCAAATTAATTGCGTTTTTATATCAGCTCATGAGCTAATGTGCTGCTTATCCTCCCATGTGAGAAAGAAATTACCGATGTCGTGAAGTTGGACACAACTCGTTGACTCAAATCTGCGCCATTCAAACAACTAACAGCCGGCACCGTAACGAGGTTAAAAAATCAGCACCATATGTCGCTTGGAGCACCTCGAGAAAGACACCAGAGAAAGGAACGAGTCCGGTCACCACAGGGTCACTCCGCAGCGGTCGGGGGTCCAGCGGTTACTAGGCGACCGACCAACCCTCGCTCAGACCGCTCACTTATCGAACGAACCGATTCGCATCCGTCGCCGGATGTGAGGCAGGTGTACGGCAGAGGAGGCTCCAGCGCTGGGTTATAGGGGGCTCCAGCGGTGAGTCCTATGGTGGGTCAGAGCAGTCCCAGCGGTGGGTCAGAGGAGGCTATAACAATATGTAAATCGTAGCACAAAGCTGAATAATCGTTTTATCATTTATTGGTTGTATGCTCTTTGCGAAAATGTGACAGTTGGTAGAGAAGCTGTAACAGATATTCTGCGCCGTGCACCATGATCAAACAAATTGGCTCTAACATCTCACTTAACTGTTCACTGTTCAACTGCCATTCCCCCCGGCCGAACACTCCATTAGGCCCAAGAGGGTGTATTGTCCCACTATTTGAGATTCACTAGTCCAGTGATAGGATGAGGGTCCAGTGCAGTGGTGTGTTAGAGGATCCTGGACATGGGATCTGTGACAGATAACTGTATAAATAATGGCTGTACGTGTACTCTTTATTGACAGATGACCGTTATTGGAACTTAGAACGATACAAAGAGGTGTATAAAAGCTAAAAGACGATAATAAAGCGTGTATGTATATGTACCTGTACAGTGTACTGTTAATAACTGAATTATTATATGTGGAGCCCCTGATCACTGGCCAATCCAGGGGAGGCGTCAGGGTCCCGTTTCCTTTCAGGCTCGACATGAGTGGCAATAAAATCCCCGCCCCCCCAAATCTTGCAACTAGGGAATGGAAAATGGGAAAGCTGAACTGAGAAAAAATTGAGTTTCTGCGAAAAATAAAATTTGTATAAAAAGAAATAAAAAATAGGAAAAATCGAAATAAAAAATGAAAAGTAGATGTCCGCGCATGGAGAAACGTGAGCTGAATCACGTTGGTGATGAGTTTGAAAGAGGAACTTCTTCACCCCTTTCTCCCCCCCCTACCCCCCACAGGTCACGGTGCCTCCTTGCTTCGGCCAGATTTGGTCGGGCGCCACCGACACCGTTTTTACCAGCCCATTTTCATTGTTTTTGCATACCATACACGCCAGCAGAAATGGAACAAGACGAAACGAGATCGACCACAAAATGACGGCAACAGGCGTAACATGCAGATGATAATCGACTCTAGCAGTTGACGTAAAACCGATGGAGTTATCTCTTATTGTCACTCTTATACATGCAATCGATAAATGATATACAGGCCCGCTGATACTTCTGAAATGACAGCCTCTGTAGTATTAGATCTCCACACATCTCACAATATGGACACAAGGACACAGAACATACACAGCTCTGCGTTGCGTCAGTCGAACCGGCCGAGGAGCGGGTGTTCCAAGACACCCGGATTTACACAGCTGTGCGGTGCGTCAGTCGAACCGGCCGAGGAGCGGGTGTTCCAAGACACCCGGATTTCCCACTCATAGGTCATCCGTCTGCAACCAGTGATAGTCCAGCTAACCAATCAGCGTCGAGCTCCCAGTGGAGCTGACTTAATCACGGTCAACCATGCGCCACAACTGGCGTCGGATATGACTTCTCCTCATGTCCATCGATACACATAAAATTTGACTTGACCTTGACATGACCCCAGGTCAGATCAGGTCAATTTTTTTAGTTTGACCTAGCTAGATCATACGATACATGATTCGATGTACCGTGATGTGAGAAAAACGATGGTGGCAAAAGTTGCTGCCCTTCCTTTGATACTTAACAAGTTATTAGCAAAACGACTTTTTCAGTAAAATTAAGCATTTTGACCTTCGCTGACCTCTGGAGCCTTAACTATTAACCCTATCTCAAACCTGTGAACATGATAGCCAAAGAGTGTTTCAAGGGCATTGCAGTGCTTTTTTCGTATTGTTCCTAGCTGTGTTAGTTACTGA
This sequence comes from Semibalanus balanoides, assembly GCA_014673585.1. Taxonomy (NCBI): domain Eukaryota; kingdom Metazoa; phylum Arthropoda; class Thecostraca; order Balanomorpha; family Balanidae; genus Semibalanus; species Semibalanus balanoides. Next base: position 7,637 of record VOPJ01013903.1, read on the forward strand.
GTTATCCCGGATTATGTGAAGCAGTGCTCAATTTACTCGAAATATGGGACAATTTTACCTGTTTTAACCTTTGGTGATCTCAATATTGACCTGATCAAAAAATAGTATGCATATTTTCTCTAGTACTCGTCACAGCCTACCTCATGCCGTTTTCCGCTTCTCGCTACGTTGCATAGTTTTCGAGATCTCTGGGGGGGCGGTTATCCGCCCCCCCCCCGTCGGTTCGAAGTTGGCTCAGACCCCCGTCGGTGCGCGGGTTAAGGCGTCTTTCTGGTTTGTAGCAGCCAATGCTGATGGCTCAGTTTTGTGAAGGCCGAGTTTATAGTGTGGTCATTTAACCCGCACAGCATAGGGGTCTCCAGCCGAATGCGCGGCGTATGAGGGGGAATTTACCCCCCCCCCCTCGTATCTTCCGAACCAATAACCGCAGCAAGACGCACAAGGTGGCGATCGAACGCTCTTAATGAAACAAATCGAACGCATACCCGATTTTTTCAAGTTAGGTCAAATGACAGGTCACGGTCAGGTCATATGTAAAAATCTGGTTTACCCGCGCCCCGCTGCGCTATGGGCCACAAGCCCGATCTAGCCCGCCATAATCGGTCAGAGTGATTTTGTCCATTTTAATATGGAACATACATGCACATTTTCAGAATTGACCTTGGACTAAGAATATGATAATAGTTTTTTAGTGCAATCAAACATGTAGTTATAAACGGCACCGAAACACGGAACTTTGTGTGAGGCTTACAGCAGGGAGTCCGCGGCTCGCGAAACCGATGTATGTTTATGATGTAATGACGAATGAGATAGAATAAAATATTTAGAATGTGCATGTTTTTAGGTTAAAATGAAACCTTAGCTACACTGTAAAATAAAATATTAAACCAAAAGTAGGGTTTTTCGTGCTTTTAATAACAATTTCAGTTGAGATAACAGAAATTTCAGCAAAAACTTGAATTCAGTTTTTTCGATACAGCCGATTTAATGAATAACACACGATAACACGGAAGTACGAGCATGGTAGTGACCCTCAATGGTTTGGCTTGCTGTGGCAAGTCAAACTTCCTGCCACAACTTGCCCCCGGGTTGTGTATGCACCCAACCGGACAGATAGTATTATTTCTGCCGCCCGCCGCGAGCGCAGCCGCTGCCGTGCCTGCGAGAAGGTGGGACCCCTATTAATTAACTTTTAAACCAAGCAACATAGAGCAACACGGTAAAAACCAGCTTGCTGCCTGTCATGTGATGAATCTAACGATATTACATTTTTAGGTTTAATGTTAATGATTGACCTTCCAGATCAAATGAATTACCTCAACTCGACCACTTCCAGAATAGCGATTTTGCTCTGTGAGAAAACATCTCAATTATAAATTGATAAATGTAAATAAAAGTATCATTCCTTGACAAGTACGCAAAGGTCAAGGTAAAGACCAGGTCACATAAGGTCACTGCTACCAATAGGTCAACGAAAGTCTTGTGACACATGTTTTAGGGGTTATTTAACATATAAACTTCGATAGCAGCAGTCATTTTTACAACTTGACCAAATGAAAGGTCAAGTTTCAGGTCATTAAGGTCAAAACTTGAAACTGCCAATACTGAATAAAAAAAGGCATTGTTCTTAGACCATTTTTCTCTCTTAAATACAGTAATGCATTATATATCGTATAAATAAAAAAAAAAATATATTCATTAGCTACTTATGCTTGTGGAACAGTCACTGACAAATAAAGATATTACTTTGAAATTTGGTTTAGGTATTTCTTACATTTGGTTCTCTCTGATATTTGGGTATTTTGAATACCTTAAAAAAGTGATTTTGTCTTTTTTTAAGGGGTCAAAAACCAAAAATTGGGAAAATCCGAACATGGCATTTTGTAGATAATTCATTTTTTTTCGTTGATCGCCAACAGAGCTACGCTCCACTGACAGGCGAAGTCATGAATATAAGACAACAATAAATACACCACACAGCACACAATTCAATCATCGCACAGCCTTAAGTTCCCACAGCGACAAACTGCAGGGTTAAAACTGTTACTTCAACACGGGTTCTTTAAAAAAGCCCAAACTGTCATTAAATTGTCAAAAACAATTTTCGTCCTTTTGCGTATTTATGTTCCAAATTGCTATTAAACTATGTTTATCACGATAACCCGGGGAGGAGGGGGGAGTAGATGAGAGGAGGGAGGGTAGAGAGGAAGGAAGAGAGAGAGGATAGGAGGTGCGGTTATCTCCGCTTGGGGCACTCCCCTAGCCGGTTCAGTTCCGCTCAGACCTGCCTCTGATTCTCATTCTCCGAAGCCGGCCCATTATCCAACCCAACCCGGAGGAGTTTGTCCGGACGCTTCACCGAAGGACGGCGTGGAGGGAGAGAGAGTGTGTGGAGATAGGAGGAGGGAGGAGAGGAGAGGAGGGTGGGAGGAAGAGGAAGGGGAGGGAGGAAGAGGAAGGACTTTTTGGGAGGAGGAGGGAGGGGAAAGGGAGGTGGGAGGAAGAGGAGGGAGGGAGGGAGGGAGAGGAGGGGACGGTGGGAGGGCAGGGAGAGACAGGAAAGAGAGGAGGTGAGGAGGGAAGGGAGGGGAAGGAGGGAGGGAGAGGAGGGGACGGTGGAGGAGGAGGAAGAGAGGGAGCGAGGAGAGGAGGTGAGGTGGGAGGGAGTAGTAGAGAGGACGGTGGGAGGAGGAGGACATCCGCAGCCGATCAGGCGCCATCGGCTCCGGCCGGGCTGACACTGCCGTCTATTTCTCCGTCTATTTCCGGTGGGCTGCCGTCGCCGCCGACACCGGATACTACCTCTAGGCCGGACATGGCCATCACGTGAGGTGGTGGCTTGGTGCCAGCCCTGTATCACGGGCAATGTATTAGGAGGCCCCTATATCGCGGGAGATGCGTCATGCTCCTGCACCGCAGGAGACGTGTCGATAGACCCCTCCACCGCAGGAGACGTGTCAGGAGACCCTCCACCGCAGGAGACGTGTCAGGAGACCCTGCAACGCAGGAGACGTGTCGATAGACCCCTCCACCGCAGGAGACGTGTCAGGAGACCCTGCACCGCAGGAGACGTGTCAGGAGACCCTCACACGCAGGAATGTGTCGATAGACCCTCACCCAGGAGACTTGTAGGAAACCCTGCCAACCGCGGGAGATGGTCGAGACTTCCCTCCACCGCAGAACTTAGGAGACCCTCCCACCGCAGGCAGATGTGTCGATTAGACCCCTCCACCGCAGGAGACGTGTCAGAACCCTCCACGCAGGGATGTGTCATAGACCCCTCCACCGAGGAACGTGTAGAGACCCTGACCAACCAGGAGATTGTTCATAGACCCCTCCACCGCGGACCGTGTCAGGAGGACCTCCCAACCGCAGGGATGTTGTCGATGACCCCCCCCAGTGAACGTAATGTCAGGAGACCTGCACCGCGGGAGATGTGCTCGATAGACCCCTCCACCGCAGGGAGACGTGTCAGGAGACCCTGCCACCGCAGGAGACGTTTCGGGAGGCCCTCCACTGCGGGAGATGTGTCGATAGACCCCTCCACCGCAGGAGACGTGTCAGGAGACCCTGTACCGCGGGAGATGTGTCGATAGACCCTGCACCGCAGGAGACGTGTCAGGAGACCCTGCACCGCAGGAGACGTGTCAGGAGACCCTGCACCGCAGGAGACGTGTCGGGAGGCCCTGCACCGCAGGAGACGTGTCAGGAGACCCTGCACCGCAGGAGACGTTTCAGGAGACCCTGCACCGCAGGAGACGTTTCGGGAGGCCCTCCACTGCGGCGGATACGTGTCAGGAGACCTTCCACCGCAGGAGACGTGTCAGGAACCTGCACCACAGGAGATGGACGATAGACCCATGCACCAAGGAGACGTGTCAGGACGACCGCACCGCGGAGGACGTGTTCGGAGGGACCTGCACGCAGGAGACGTGTCAGGGAGGCCCTCCACCGCACAGGAGACGTGTCAGCAGCTTGCACCGCAGGAGGACTTTCGGGACCCTGCACCGCAGGAGACGTGTCAGGAGACCCTGCACCGCAGGAGACGTGTCAGGAGACCCTGCACCACAGGAGATGTGTCGATAGACCCCTCCACCGCAGGAGACGTGTCAGGAGGCCCTGCACCGCAGGAGAC
>VOPJ01013904.1:0-11770 GCA_014673585.1 Semibalanus balanoides
CCGTCGGCCTGCAGTTCGCCAAGTCTACCACGCTGGAGGGCGTGGCGCAGACGGTAGTGAACCGGGTGGCTCGGGACCACCAGGACTGCTTCATCAACTCGGGCAACACGCGCTGCCAGCGCTGCGAGGACATGACGCTGCTGGTGCGCAACTTCAGCTACCCGCTGCGTCCGGCGGCCGGCGGCGGCGGCGGCGCGGCGGCGTCCGAAGAGTCGACCACCAACACCACCAACGGCACGGCGGCCGGCCGCTCCACCACCAACTCGAGCAGCACCAACTCCTCCGAGCCGGTCACAAACACATACTCTCTGTCGCTAGACGCCGACCAGCGCATCAAGGCCTACATCTCCTTTGATGGGTACAGGGAGAACCTGGCCAGGGCGCGTGAACAGGGAGAGTTCACAGACGACACTTGGTGGAAGCGGCTGCTGAATATGTAGACTGCCGCTGCCGCAGCGGCTTCAGAGCTCGACATCAAGACAGAGACTTGCGATCGGTGGTATAAAGCCTGTCCAGTGAAGCCGCTTGCCCCGTGCTCTGTGATACTCGCCCTGCCGTCCGGCACTGCTGAGGAGTGTGAGGACTCTGCTCCACCAGTCAGCTGTGTCGGCCGCGCGCGCTGTGGACCGTGTCGCGTGACTGCCAGACACACGCGTCGTGACGGCGCCGTATGCCGGCTGTCACGCCCAGCTGTCACCTGGAGCGCCGTTATGTTGTGTTGCGGAGTGGTAAGTCGGCATAGGGTGTGACGTTCGCTAGAGTATCTGCATTGGCCAATAGCCATCCAGGTGACTTTCTTGTGTTGACTTGCTTTTTGGTGTACCTAGCGCAGGCACTTAATGTTTTTGGTGGCCGAACGCGCTGTTTCTTAATGTTTATAATGAGACGGTGGGTTTCAACCGTATTTTTGCTATTTTTAAGCAATCGAATGTGACCTGTCTCCTGTATCGTGAATGGTACAATTTGGAGACTTTGGATTGTTTTAACTTTTTACTTGACTGTTGATTTGACGACGTACTGAATGTCGAGACGTGGGATTCGCGCTGTTCATGAAATGGCTGGCATATTCAGATCTAAGATCAGTATCTTCACACGATACTGGTGGTTTGAAACAGTTTGTATTGCTGGTGTTCATGGTCGGTGACTTTTCAATTAAACGAGTGTCGGTCATCAAGGTAAAATTATTCGCTGACCGCCAGTGGGAGGCTTATACAAGTTTGGTTTTGCATTTGTACTCTGGAAGTTTCCTGGTGCTAATTAAAGCATTTGTATTGCCGTTCCTTCTGTACGTTATGCGGGAGAAGCTTGTTCAATGTCTTGTCCGTTATGGAGTTCTATTTTCCCATTAATTTGGTATGATTTTGTCATTTAACCTAACGGTATATTTTTGTCTGCTTGATTGTATGCATTTGTGTGTGGTGATAAACGCAATGTCACTATAATTCGTGTCTGACTTTCTGAAGCCACTGATGAGTGCTTTGTCGCGATATGTGACGTCACCTGTAAGCACCAGTGGCCGGCGACTGCCGAACTGTACAAATGTAATGTCCGAAGAAACGACCGAATGACAAACCCTCACTGTATTTGGTAAGCCTTGGTCACTTGCGACCCCAGTTCCGGCTGACCATAACAGCCCGGCACTTTCACCACAGCAGTGCGGCACCTGTGTGGTGACCACCATCACCTGGAGCGGCACCTTCACCACAGCAGTGCGGCACCTGTGCGGTGATTACCATCACCTCCTGGAGCACCACAGCGGTGCTACAGCACCTGTGAACCCATCACAGTGTGTCCCGTCTGTAGATGGGCCCCAGTGTCACCCGCCGCCGTTCAGCTCTGCCGGCTGCTAGCCCCTCCCGTCAGCTCCGCCACCAGTGATCACTGGCGCCATAACACTACCGTGGGCTGAGGGCCTCGGTCGTCTCCGCTGTCTCGTAACCGCTCCGGCTCCCTGATGCTCCGATCCATAGCCACCGCCTCGGTCGCCGCCTCGGTCACGCCTTCGGTCACATGCCTCGGTCACCGCCTCCACCGCGGACCCGACATCGTAGCGCTCTTCCCTTCTCCTCTGACCCCACTGGGTTCCTCGGTCGCCAGACCGGTCTGCGTCCGTCGTCCTGACAGCTGTAAATACCTGCTCCGCTTCCTCGGCCGCCGTCGTCACGGCCGGCCGCTCCTCTTCATCACCCACCGTCTCGAGGAGCGGCGTGGCAGGCGTGGTCGGGAGGGACACCACCGGCTCCACCTGCTGCTGGATGTAGTAAGTACGAGCTGGGCCGACCGGCCGGTACCGCGGGTAGTGGCGAGGATAGTACTGCGGGTAGTAGCGAGGCTGGTACCGGGGCTGGTACTGAGGTCGGTACCTTGGCTGGTACACTGGTCCAGTCTTGTCCTGCTGCGGTTCTGTCGGCCTTTCCGCCTCATCTTCGCTCTTTATCTTGGTACCGTACCCCCTGCTCGTTGCCTCAGTTGCCTGCTCCGCTTCTGTGCTGTGTTCCTCGGCGTCATACCGACCTGCCGTCGCATCAGCTTGCTCTGTATCAGCCAGCTCCTCAGCCGCTGCTACCTGGTCGGTCTCCGTCACGACCTCAATATACTCCACCTTCTCCACAGCCGGGGTAGTTCCAGTCACGGCCGCCAGGGACGCCTCTGTCGCCGACTGCAGGGTATAGGTCCGCGGCCGGCCGGCCGGACCGTACCTCCCCCGCTGCAGGGTATAGGTCCGCGGCCGGGCGGCCGGACCGTACCTCCCCCGGTACAGCGGGGCCGGCTGGTAAGGGACAGCGTCTCCCTCGTACGTGACGTCCGCCAGGTAGCCGTCGGGGCCGAGCACGGAGTAGCGGACCCGCTGTCGGCGGCCGTCGGGCAGCAGCACGCGGTACGAGCCAGTGGTCTGTGTCGCGTCCCGCCGCTCCTGCTGACCAAACTCGAGCTGCGCCGACCGCTCCAACACCGAGTACTCGAACTGGTAGCGCGCCGCAGCCGCCGGCGGTGGGGCTGCCACTGCGGCGGTAGCAGCCATTACCGCGCTCATCAGAATCACCTGCGGAAAGCAGGCGCACATTCAGCAGAACTGTTAGTTGTTTAGGTGGAGCTTGGCGATGCCCAATTTCACAGAGTTTGCATGAGGCCACATAATGGCTCAGGGCATTGCATGACACAAAAAAAACACACACACAAAGATAGTCAGTTTCTGTATTTTATTTTGTATGTCGGGGGGGACATTTCGTTCTGGGTGGGTGTGAGTGCCCCGCCGGCCCGGTTTTTGTGATTAAGGTTTGCAGGCGGCCTGAAAAATCAGACTGATCACGGTTTTAACAGCCGACCGCTTGGCACCGTTTTCCAGTAGATACAGCCCGGCCCCCTGAATCAAGGAGAAGGCAGGCCCGCCGAAATTCTGGAAAGGCCGAGCCCACTGTTTCCAAGCCCTTTGAGAAGCCTGAACGTGCCTGAGGCCACGCCCTCCAGCCATCCAAATGAACAATTACAGGGGGAGGGAGTTCGGCGCTGACGCACTCTGCGGCGGTCTGTCCGCTGCTGAGCTCCGGCTACAGGTGAGTACTGGTGAGCTGCTGCCTTTCAGCCCAACTACCAAGGAGGTCTTGTTATAAATAGAGATGCGTTTTGTATTAGACAAATAGCCTGGCATCGTTAGTGGTATCGGTGCGATGCTACGCGCATGCGTCGCGGTGTCCGTCTGCAATTATTGTAGATCTGCCGAATGGCTTTTGTTGACGACTGCGAGTCTGGCTAAAGGCTGAAATCGGCAGGGTAACGGCAAGAAATGTTCAGTGTCGGCAAAAGGGTCGGCCGACCAGCCCGGCAGAATAGCTCGACCAAGCCGACGGTCAACTCAAGGTTGGTGCATAACCAATGCTCACTGCAGATCAGCGGATGGTCATCGGCTGCCGAGGTCCAGATCGCCGGCCGGCACAATCAATATTATCACTTATCAGTCGCCAAGGCCCAATAAAGTCCCCGGAGGAGGACATATATACATACTGCACTTAATGCACCAGAACCAAGTGCTCTGGTGAAACTAGAAAAAATAACCAAGTTAAGTGAAATATCCGTTACTTTATGATCATAGAGACATAAATAAGCAAAGTGCAACGCAAGCTAAAGGTCACGCGGCGTTAACTTGTCGGTTTTAAATAAATACATTATACAGACATAAATTCAAATTATAAATACAAACAGATTAGTATGGCGTCGGGTGAACCGGGAGCCCCTGATCCCTGCATTGGATGCCTGTGGCTTGTGAGTCCTGTGACCTTTCACGAGCTTGGGCTTAAATTTTGAAAATTTTGAATGGGGCGTAAATTTTGAAAAAATGCGATTTTTTTGGTGTTTTTGAAAGCTCATTGTGGCCATGTAATTCCACCGATTATCATGCCCAAAAAGTTTTTGAGCTTCCAATGTGATGGTCTTCAATATACGAAAGGTACAAGTACCAAAATGAAAAATCATAGCGGATTTCAGCGATGACAAATGGGGGGGGAGGGATTTATCTGATAACATATGTGCTGTTCGTGGATTGTTAATGAGGACGATCACTGAACAGTCATCATTTTTTGTTTATTCTTCTGTTATTATGTTAAATGTAATATATGTCATAGAGGCGGATCCAGGAAAAAACGGGGGGAGGTGGCACATGGTTTCGGAAAAGTCTTTTTATCATCAATTGACTAATTTTATAGTTCGACCTAATTTTGACAAAGATATTTGCCTCCCATTTTTATGTCCTGAGTGCTGATTCATGCCATAAATGTATACAAGTATCGTATGCTGTATACTGTCTAAGCAGTAAATAAGTCCCGCGGAAACAGGTGACGATATTTAGTAATGATGCGATTATTTTCATTGACCCAGTTTAGTTGATGCTGTCGGCTTTTTGGCGTCTTACTTAATTTCTGGCCTATTTGATAATTGACTGTTAACCCGCGCACTGCAGGAGGGAGGTGATTTCCGAAAACGCCCCTCAGGTTTTTCGGATTGCCGGAAAACGGCGGCGCGATGCGCCGCCGAATTTCGTACACACCTGTTTTAGGACATCAACCCTGCCAGAAATTAACTTGGCAAACTGACGGGCACAATAGGGATTACCATTGTTGCCCGTCAGTGCCCAGTTAATATGTTGGTGGGCATTAACCACACTTTGGAAAGTTATGAACTTGAAGGTCATCTTCAGTCAGGTCACAAGTCAAATGTCAAGTGACTCACAACTTCAAAAATGTTTGGCGTTCGTGCCAAAAGACTAACAGTCTTCTTTTGAAAGTTTTGAAACTTAGCAGGATTCATAAGAATAATCAGTACCTACATTCGTTTATGTCGGATTTTTCGTATCGGTCGTACCAAAAGGTCAGGTCATTTCCTGACCCCCATTATAAGTGAATGGGAATACGAATGCTTCCCTTTAAGAAATATAGCACATTGGATAGGCTTAAGTTATCTTTCAGAATCATGGCTCTTCTTAGGCATCTAGAATGAATCAGAGGTGCACTGTTGGCTTAGATGATTTCTTAAAGAAGTCTACTAAGGTCACTAAGGTCAATCAGATTGTTTGGCTAATAACTATTGATAGAAAAAGAGATAGAGACGATTAATTTGACACAAAAGTGTTTGGTCTCGTCTGGCCCGCGCTTTCCCCATATGCAACATGATTAACATGGGATCACCGAAAATGACCTTGACCTTAGGTCAAATTTATGAAGTATGACCTTACCAGGATCAACGTATATATGTTTTCAAATAGTGCATTCAACGAGACAATAACGATGGCGATGAAAAATGTGTTCCCTATCTTTACTTGAGTGACATGACTTAATATTAAAAACGAAAAAACTGTTTTTGCTAAAAAACAGTATTTTTGACCTTTCATGCCTCTTGGAGCCTGAAACTATTGATAAGAAGAAAAACTCAATTTTTGAGGGACCTGGGTGCGAAATTGCATTTCAATAGCTAATCGATTGCCTCTCTAATCCGATTTGTTACTGCTATCATAGTTTTCGAGATAATCGAGGGATTTTCTGGATAAAGAGTCTAAAAGAAGTCCTAAAACCCGGAAAAAGACTCTGACCTTTTGGAATGACCACTGGTGACCCTCAATTGGACTGATCAAGAAAATAGACTGAAATAAACTTTAAGATGGAGCTTGCCTAGGCTATCTAAATGAACATCGCCGTTTTCCGCTTGCCGCTAACGTGCTAGGTTTTTGGAGAATTCACGGGAGCGGAATATGCAACCCCCCTGCAGTTCGTAGTTTCGGAGCGAACCCCTGCAGTGCGCGGGTTAAAAAATCAACATTCAAACCAGAGATAGTGATGGGTCATATTGTACGTCACCATATGTAAGAAGATATTAATAAAACAAAAAACTATTTCTCTATTAAATTGAGGCATGATCAATTTTTCACCATACATGTGTCAACAAAATGCAGATAAATAAATCATAAGGTGAATATTTCCCTTTAATTAAAGTATGTAGAAACGATGAACCTTTGTAATATATTCAAACGATGTTTCTTAAATTGAAAGGCAGATCTGGGATCCCGGAGGATCTCACACAAAGCAGTTTGAAAGATCTTGATCACGGAATCATCCGTTTCGAAGCCGATCCATTAAGTGGAACCGGGGACGTAAGCCTAGGGGGGGGGGGGGGGCTAATGCCCCTAAGTCAAAATAGAATGAAATTCTCTAACGACCCGACCCCCCACCCCCACCCCACCCCCCGATCAGCAGCATATGGTTGAGGACCAAAATTCGATCTTTCCCGACGTGCAATCCTGGCTGGCCCCGAGAAGAATCCTGGCTACGTGCCTGGATCCGGGTTTCAAATATTAAGGATCAGATCCCGGAATGTGTGTTTGTTTTTTAGATACACACACACATGTCTGTACGATATGGCACCAACCACACTGCACTTCTGATATTCCTCACCTGGATCGCCATTGTAGATGAATGAAGCTCCGAAGCTGAAGTGGTGCTGAGCCGTGCAATGCACTGGTTTAAATAGGTGGCACAGATGAGCGGCCCCACCCACCCTGATCTTAGCTACCCGAGGGAGAACGATCGGCGATGGCACTGCTGGGGGCAGGGCCGGGCCGGGCCGGCTGCCCTGAATCTGGTAATGATCCGCCGCCGGGTGTCCGCGCCGCCTCAGATCTCGGTGAGATGCAGCATTGCGACAGGGATGCACTGGCCGGCCGTACATGACAGAGTGATTAGCGTGTTATCAACACTGTATAGGTGGCGGCGGCCGTCACGGTGGCGTAACGCGGCGCCACCGGCCATCATTGTCTCCAGTGCGGTGTCGGCCGCCGTGCAGACCCAGCACTATGCCGTGTCGGCCGCCGTGCAGACCCAGCTCTATGCTGTGTCGTGCCGCCGTGCAGACCCAGCTCTATGCTGTGTCGTGCCAGTAGTGCTGCCAGTATTTCGCACTGCTCCAGCATGATACCAGCTCCCTCGGGCGAGAGGCGGCCCTGTGTGTAAACAGTGCAGAAAACACAGCAGATACAGGCCATAGATACTGTGTCTGCTACATCACACTGCTCCACCTCCCTCGGGCCAGAGGCGGCCCTGTGTGTAAACAATGCAGAGACTGCAGACCAGCACTATGCCGTGTCGGCCGCCGTGCAGACCCAGCACTATGCCGTGTCGTGCCGCCGTGCAGACCCAGCACTATGCTGTGTCGTGCCAGTAGATCGCACTGCTCCAGCATGATACCACCTCCCTCGGGCGAGAGGCGGCTCTTTGTGTAAACAGTGCAGAAAACATAGCAGATACAGGCCATAGATACTACAGCGTGTCGTAAGTCATGACGAAAACTAGTCTGCTGAGGGCCGGACGAATGGGGTAATTATGGGTCAATTAAAATGTGCCGATACCCTTGGAGTATCGGCACATTACCTTGGTTTGGTTTGGTAAGTGCCGACAGGGGCGGCGGAAGGTATTTTTAGATGGGGGGGGGCAAACCATTACTGACCAGGGGGGTGGAGCGCTAGCGAAAACTTGTTGACCTCGAGGGGAATGGAACGTTAGCGAAAAGTTGTTAAGCGGGGAGAGGATGTGGAGGGTCAGCGAAAGTTTGTTGAACAGAGGAGAAGTAACACATAATAAGCGCAACTGAACCCTGATTTCTAGTTGCTTGTCACTGATCGGGGAAAATTGGGAGGATAACTTACCCCTGGCTCAACGAGGGGGACGTCCCCCCGTCCCCTGAGTGGTGGAACCCTGGCCAGAGGACCCCCCTCAGGCCGACAGAGCCCCTCAGGCCTTGCGCTTTGCTGTTGCACAATGCACAGATCACTGCAAAAGTAATGGTTGGTACAAGTGGCTTTTACAAGTGGTTTTAACTGATCATTTGAATACGACTTGTCATTTAGTTTTATATATTTGTATACTGTAGTTATAGCATGATGTATGTACTATGCATCATTACTTTTTACTTCTGTACTCACCTTGTATTTTTTACTTGGGCCAAACATTAATCCGCTCTGTGGAAGGGTCTATAAATATACTGAACTGAACTGAACTGAAGAGGCGAGTCAGATAATCGCGTATATCTCCTAAGTCATTTGTCGGAATCGTTTGAAATTTTGCATGCTGGTCGCAGGGTGTCGTCCTGAAAATGGAAAACTCGTTTTTGGTTTGCATTCATGGATTGCTGTAAAATTTGCGAGCAATCTTCAGAGCCATCTATCGCCGACATTCGTAACTACATTCCTACATACGCATCTGATGCCCCAGCCAGCCGTGTCCGCACGCGGCCAATCAGCGCTCTTGAAACAGTTAATGCGCGACTGGGATTGGTGGAGGTTCAGGTCGGCTGAATGAATCGGCTCCTGTGTAAAGCGTCATGCCATGGTCACGTGGTCACCGTGCGGGCCGGGTCAGCTAGGTCAATGACCTCCGGCCACAGCCCTCGCAGAGAGCCGAGACATCGCGAATTCGGGCGAACTGGGCCGGGCCGGTAGCGTATTTATATCCCAGGTGGACACAATTATCGTCATCGTGTGCGTTATTTTAATTTGCTTTGCTGGCTGATACAAACAGATTGGAAGCATGTTACGATGGACGATCAATCAATTAATCATGAATGTAGGAAGTGAATAAATCGATCAAGAGGCACTGACGAAATAATTAATAATTGAATCATAAGGGGAATCACCGCAGAGCTCTTCAAGATGTTTCAACGAAGGAATCCTCAATCTGTTCCAATTTGCACCATAAAGACACTGGTGAACCGATTGCATCTGTATAGGCGTCAAAATAACGCATTCTAATACAACCAACGTCCGCCCTGTAGCTCAGTGGGAGAGCACTGGACTTCTGACTTATCCCGGTAGTGGCAGCCGGGTTCGAGTCGCTTCGGCGCTCGCTATTTGCTCCTGACTGGGATGGCCTGCAGTCGTGGTGATTGGCACGGTGCACTCCTCTAGAGGCCAGGGGTGACGTTAGTGAGCGGGGGGCGGACGTGTCCAGTATGGTCGGGCACGTTACAACTTTCGTCTCTAAATTCTGCCGCAACAGGAATTGCGCGATCGGGTGGTGAGGTCAGGACCTGCGCAACAAGCTCTGCTTAGCGCGGGTCCTGACCTCGAAAGTCATCCATACAAAGCATTCGGACTAAATTTATACAAAAACGTATATTTGTAGGCATTTCCATAGAGCCTTGCATTTATTTGTGTGGCCACGACCGGCGGGTAGCCGTGACGTTAAACCCCACCGCACGGTGTAGTCTTTGCCCCGAACACCTTAGAATGATACTGTAATTGCTTGAAATTTTGCTTTACCTCGCCTCAAACGTCAATTACATTTTTGTATCAATACATTTGCGCCTATGGCGGATGGACATTGGATAATCGTTTTCAGCTGACTTAACCCGCGCTCGGGGGGGGGTGTTTAACAACCCCCCCCTCAGGTTTTTCTAGAAACGGTGGAAAACGGCGGCGCGTAGCGCCGCCCAAATTTTCAAAAACCTAAGTCGATCATCTTTTGTACAGCTTTCAAAAAGTTTTTGACAATGGTCTGTCAGGTTCAGGTCACCAAGGTAGGGTCAAGTGACCTCCACCTCCGAAAAAGTTTGCGGTCCACCCAGGCCACTAGGTTTTACCGGATTGGGTTCGTTACTTACAGGGTTTTTCATAGAGCATGACTATCTAAAAGTTTGTATAATCCGGATTTTCGATATCGGTGACCTAAGGTCGGTCATTTCCTGACCTCCCCATTATAGTGATGGAAAATAAGAAACAGAATGCTCTATTCTGAAAGTATTGCATTGGATCAGGCTGATTATTTCTCAGAATCATGGTTTTTTTTTTTTTTTATAGCTCAATCTGAATGGACCTAGTTGCGATTGTTTTTAAAAAGATCTCTACAAGGTCATCTGAGGTTCAGTCAGCAATGATTTGTAAAACTTCTGATATAATGAAAGATAGAGACGAGAGCGGAATGACACCACTGATATTCGATCGGTCTGTCAGCGTTCGCACAATAGCAACTGATACTATCGTGGGTCCACAATGACCTTGACCTGAGGGTCACAATTTTGAAGTTGACTTTACGAGGTCATCATTATAACTGTTTCAAGCGTTCCTTGACGAGGAGGAACACGATAGTGGTTAAATGAGTTATGTGGCCGTTTTAGAATATAAAATGCTATTCAGGAAAAAAAAATATTTCCCAAAAAACGGATTTTTGAAGAAGACCTCTTGGAGCGCCCTAAACTATTGATTCTATGAGCTCAAAAATTGAAGGACCCGGGTGCGTATTGCAAATTTTAAATACTTAATTTAGATGCATTCCATTACTTGTTACTCCTAGCTACATTAGTTTCCGAGATTGGGATTTGGAGGACTATGTTCATAAATATCGGAAATTTGAGAAAAAATTTGACCTTGATGACCTTCTGTGTGACTCTAATATGTGAACCTGAGCAAAATTGTTTAACGAAAATGTTTTCCTCCAAATCCCTTTTGACGAGCTCTCGGAATGTGGTATTTTTGGTTTATGTCTAGGTCCCATAGGAGCCGAGTTAGAAGGGGGGGGGGGGTCGAAACACCCCCCCGGCCCGAGGAAGGTGGCGCCGAGCACCGGCCCGGCGCGGGTTAACTGCAAATAAACTCCATTTAGACTATCCTCACAAGTCACAGGTGTATCAAACGATATCACTGTTCGGTACAATTTAAATGTTCATAATATTTATGCAAAAATTTCAATATTTATGAGTCAATATCCTTCAAATGTTTGCAAAAAATGTCGTAGCATAAAACTATTAACCTGAGTAGCTCATTGTGCACGGAAACGTTTTTTTACACCCTTAACACGCGCCCTGGAGGGCCTCTGAAAATAGCACGCTCTGGAGGGGGGGAGCGGATCTCGCCCCCTCTATGATCTCGAAAACCACGCAACGTAGCGAAAAGCGGAAAATGCAGTTAGATATATCGAGACAAGCTCTATCGAAAGTACTTGGTCCTTTTTTAGGTCAGGTCAATATCAAGGTCACTAGGGGTCATCCAAGGTCATATTTTCCAGATTTTGGACTTGACTCCAGATACCCCCAATTATCTCGAGAACTATGATAGCTAGGAGAAAGCACTGCAGCAATCGAAAGCTCTCGAAATTTTAAATCGACCTAGTTGTCCTCAAAATTGAGCTCAGGTGAGTATTTTAGGCTCCAGAGGTCATAAAGGTCAAAGGATAATTTTGGCAGAAAAGTGTTTTGCTAATAACTGGTTAACTTATGGCAATAAAGCAATTCTTTTGAC